>JAODUK010046601.1:0-19797 GCA_027564635.1 Typhlichthys eigenmanni
GCATGGTGTGTCGACGCGTGCATTAAACATCTGTAAAAAGAATTCCGAGCCTTCGCTGTGTGACTAAGGGCGGCATATAGCCTATAGTCAGCTATTGAGAGCTAATTGTAAGATAATACACTTTTAGTCAAATTCACTAAATAGCTCCTCGCATTTTGCTTACCGTTCTCTGTGCATGTTGAAATAATAATGCAGTACTTCTACACAGCCCTGGCTCCGTAAATAGGAACATAAACAAAGTGGCAAACACCGCTGACAACAACAACGCCATAGTACTACGCTTTGCTTCACAATGTGTTTCAATATGTGAGGCGGCGCTGCGGAAGGATATTGTTTTGATGTGAGCTCAAAGTTAGCAAGCGTTCTATAGAATAACCCTGCCTTTAATCAGTCGCTGGTGCTGCAACTGTTTTGATCGCCTCATCTAGCTCTACCACCATTTCGAAACACGCTTGACTTCAACGTCATCTCGCTAATCCACCCTGATTTGACCGCCAACAGGGTGGCTGTGAAAATGCTAATGCTAAAAGGGTTTCCAGACTATAATCTCAGTGAAAAAAATTGATCCAAGAGCAAAAATCGGGTGGAGCCAGGCTATTCTGGTCTATATTATTACATTAAAGTGATATGTTGTTGTCAACATGGTTGATTTACAGAAAAATAAAGACAAGTAAATGCTTTTTAAAAATGACGTACCGCATTCTTGTGCTTTTATAAAACCATATAAGATGAACAATAGTACAACAACGAGGGACAGCTCTGCAACAGTGACGTACATTAACGGCAAACAGCAACAGTGTCACTCCCGTGTGGACAGGATTAGATTATCTCTCTGCATTCATACCTGTTTGTGCTCTGGTGTCAATGTATCTGTCAGGGGCATCGTACCTTCTTGTTTTTATGTCTCGTGTGTCCCTTGTCAGTCTTGAAGCTTGAGTCAGTGTGTGCTACTACACCCACAAGTGTCTGACAGAGCACACACAAGACTCTCTCCTGTTCACAGTTTTCTTTCTGCAGTCCCTTCTGTCTCTTCGCTCTCAGTTATGGATAGCTTCCTTAAAGCTACAGACCTGGGAATCTCGGCCATACTGTATATCGCCAACTCATGGCAATATAAAGGTCAGACCCACTCTCAAGAGATGTTGACATGCATTATCCTAATCACATAGCACACTTTATTCCTGCTTTTCCCAATAAATGAAAACATTTTGGGCTCGAGGCCGAGTAATTATTACGAGTGGAAATGTAATAAACAAGGAGTCTGAAGATTTAATTGAAACACTTAACAGTCTGTGAAGATATATCCTGCATATGCTTATGAACCACTCTTCCTTAATTTAGCTTGTGCGTGCATAGAAATAATGTTGACATCTATTGGCTCCACATATCGACTGCTGCTGCTATCACAAGACTAGTGATGGAAAACTAGTGACACCACTGGCCTTGACTTTGAGATATAGCTCACATTTCTGATGCTTACTGGGTGTGTCCACACACCCCGTCTCACATTTTACACATGATTGGCGGTGGATTTGGGACATCACTTGTCTTGCAGAGCCAACCTTTTCATACATAAAGTCTGGGACACAGCCCCGCCTACTTGAAAAGTGAGGGGTTTTGATTGACATGCACAACGACTACTGTACGTAACTCAATGATCAAGTCGGACGTTAAACTTGCAATGAGGAAAGCTGAACATCAGGGCAACAGGGCTGTTTACAGGTCTACGGTTACTGATTCAAATTAGTAAATAAAGCACTGCGCTATCGTTGCACCAGAAATTACAGAGACATACTTGTGAGTGACAATGCGAACAGCCAATGGATATTGACAACATTACTTACTAAAGTCCGAGAGTCCCGTGTCCAGCTTAAAGCGGTTTATAAATCAGACGTTCAGCACAGAGTTGCTTATGTGATGTAGTGAACGGAAGAGGCTGAGACTATGACATCACTAACTGCAATTAGTACTATAGAGTTTATCTGTTCACCAAGCTCTATTAAAGAGGCAAAACAAAAACTAAAAAAGCTGTGAAATGGAGTTGGAACTAAATCGACACCTATTACAAGCTCTATAGGACCCCTATAGAGCAGGGCTATTCAACTCCGGTCCTGGAGGGCCGCACCCTGCATGTTTTAGATCTCTCCCTGCTCCAGCACACCTGATTCAAATCAACGGGTCCTTATCAGGCTTCTAACGACCTTGAATCAGGCTGTTGGAGCAGGGAGAGATCTAAAACATGCAGGGTGCGTGCGGCCCTCCAGGACCGGAGTTTAACAGCTGTGCTGTAGACTAAAGCACAGGAGAAGCCTACTGTAGCTTTTACAGAGACATTTTCAGTATTCATAATGGCAGTCTCAAAGATTTACAGTAATAAAATAAACATAAAATTTTATGTTTAAATAAAGGAAATGGTTATAGAAATTGCCTTCCTTCATTCGGTACTGAAATAAGGAAGGAATAAAGAAATGAAGAAAGAAAGAAAGAAAGAAAGCCTTGACAGTGGTCCTTTGATGTTATTTTTTTCATGATGGATTTTCAGAGAGCTTGTCATAGTGTTTTCGTCATCGCAGCACCCTGCCATCGCTGTTCCTGTCTGTTGTGAAGGAGCACGAAGGTCGTGGCTGTGATATCCCACTGAATCGCAGTGTGTGGGAGCTTTGCTTCACTTGGTTGGCCATTTGTCACGCAGTAACAGTGGGGCCCAGCATGTCAAATAAACATGCCTTTGATGCAGCGTGTGTTGGTGGAAAGGGATGTACTGTGTAAGATAGAGCTGTTTACAGTTTCATTGCTTTTTAATTCAGTATTTTAAAAGGTACATTTGAGTGCACCATTCCTTGGGCACCCCTTGTGTCCACAGTTTATGTTTTTTTTTTTTATTTTCACGTCGTTGCGAGTGGTACGGGTTGTAAACATGTGTGCCTACTAGTTTAGTGGGAGGAGTAGAGATGAATGGACCAAAGATGTTATAATGATAGAAAGATGGAGCATTGTAATGCATTTCAGTGGAAGCAAAAATCTCTTAAGTGGGCGTGTCTCCAACAGCATTTTGCTGTGGAGGCTGACATTTGCAGCATCTAGACAGATAAATCTACCGTCCATGGCCTTGGAACAAAATACATTTACCACAAAACAGTTCATTGCAGAAATACAGTCGTGACCTCAGATTGATCATAGTTACTTGGGAATTACTGTAATACACTCAAAATATCCATTAAAGCCCCCAGAGATAAATAATGGGCAATATTATGGTGAAAGCCATGTACCTCCCCATTGACATGCATTGAACGCAAAGTTAATCTGGTTTGCATAAAGGGAGAAAAGTCCCCCCTCCAAACAGCTAATCTAATGCAGACGTGGCATATGTTGGAACCTCTCTCTGCATCTCTCTGCATGCATGTGAGTTTCAGCATTGTTTTTGTACTAGTGTCTTTTCAACAACACACCAGTCATCCAACGCCTTTGTCCTGTCTATTTATTGCCTTATCATCCATTCTAACTGACTGCATATTACACAGGACTGTACATGAGTTGATACATGGTAAAGGTGCTTTTAATATGTTCTCTGCATTTAACCTCATTTAAGCTCAAGGGAGCAGTGGGCAGCCACTGTGCAGCGCCCGGGGACCAACTCCAGATATATGCCAGTGTCGCTGGTCAATGACACTGACTGGAGAGAGTTAACCTAACACGAAACACCCCAGCGGAGTCAATTGTAACAATTTAACACACTACACACTGTACCATGTTTGTGGTTTGATCACTTACCACATATTTCGTGTAGATGTTACCACATAGGCTTAGGCTATTTCCTGTAGATGTTACCACACAGGTTAAAGGCCGCAGCTCATTGGCCGCGTCGTTCGGAGGTGCGTCAAGGAATGCAACAGTCAAATTGATGGAGGAGTTTAGAAACCTGCAGATATTCAATGCACGTTTATGGCTTGATGCCCAAGAAATAGAATTGCTTACTAAAGCTTGGCGTCGACGCGCGTCAGACGCTGTCAGTAAAATAGAACTAGTTATAAAACTCTGGCATCTCTTGACGCGCGTCGACGCCTTCAGTGGGCGTTGGGCTTTAGGCTATTTCCTGTATGTCAGATGGTAAATTCAAACTCAAAACAAAACGCCTCTCCCTTTAATGCCATAGGGTGTTCCCTCAGAGGCTCCGCCCCACACCTCTCCCTTTAATGCCATAGGGTGTTCCCTCAGAGGCTCCGCCCCACACATTGGAAACACACTGAGAAGTCTCGTATATTGTTGTTGTGTGCAGCCTGCACCACATTGTTTACGAGTAGGAGAACCAGATGATTTAAGCACACACAGTAAGAACAGTAAAATAGCATACAGTACATATTTGGTGAATTTGACAAAATGTGTATTAAATTACAATCGCTTACTACAGGTATACATTTACACTACATTTTATCCTACCAACTGACATTCTTGGTGTTGCTCACTCACCAGATATCCAAAC
Organism: Typhlichthys eigenmanni; assembly: GCA_027564635.1. Taxonomy (NCBI): domain Eukaryota; kingdom Metazoa; phylum Chordata; class Actinopteri; order Percopsiformes; family Amblyopsidae; genus Typhlichthys; species Typhlichthys eigenmanni. Next base: position 4,481 of record JAODUK010046601.1, read on the forward strand.
TCCTATTGCAGCCATTTGGAATATTTGCTGATTGTAGAGTTCTGGCCGAAAAATTATATAAATTCTCTTCTGGGTTATTAATATCAGGTCAACATCAAACTTTAATGTAAAGTCTTATTTCGCAGACGTTTCTCTGTGTTATGTTACATTGCTCTGGTAGCTCACTGCGCTGTCAAACATGTGTATTTTTGGCCTGTTGTTCTGCTGCTCAATTTACTGTTCCCCAATCCTCTTGATCTCTTATTGTCTCCCTCTTTACAGTCATTATTCCATCCTCCCCTTCTTTACTGTATATCAGACTGAGCTGCAATATCTGCTCCGTAGTATGGAATGCCATTGAATACTAAATAAATAAATACATAAATAAATAAATAAATATTGCTGAAATGAAATATATAGGCAATACATATGTTTAAAAAAAATTATCAAAGGAATACTTTTGTATATTTTAGGGGACTTTTATTTCTTAATTACACATTTATGCATTTCAAGGGGCTTTTACTTCAAAATGGCACATTTATTGATTTCAGGGGGCTATTCTTTTATATGACACATTTATTTATTTCAAAGCACTATACCATTGGCCTGGTGTATAGACAATATTCACTTTGTGAATAGGGTCTGGCCACGCTCCATTAGGAATTGTTGCGAAGGTTTAGGTAGGGATGCTATGGATGTGTCCCTACCAATTTCAAAAGAACATTAAATTGTCCCTACCAATATTCAGTTGAATCGTAGAAAAATAGTACATAAATTATGTTCTTAAATTTAACGTCAGTAGTTCCTTTTCACACGTGCCTTCCGCCCACAACCAAAGAATGATTAAAAACAGCAAACGCATTTTTAATCAATACCCAACCCTAATATAAATGGTCTAATGCTGTGTGGTCAGCTCACTTGGTAAAGAATTGCACTTGCAAAACCAGTATTGCTGGTTCAAACCTCAATTATGTTTTACCTTATGAACATATTTTACATGTTATATACTGCTAGTAGACTGATGTATTTTGATGATAATGCTCTGGATACATGCATATTGATATTTAAGATAACTTTTAACATAAACTTAAACTTTACAGAGTGGGAGAATCTTGAGTGGGTTTTGTCTCAATTTCTTACGCTGGTCTCACGTGAGTACAGAACCAAGTAAGCGATCTAGCCTATATATCTGTAATTAAGGAAATAAATATGTATAGGCTATAATGCTCAATATGTTCATTGCACTACAGAAAGCTTCAGGGTTGTTACGTGGCCATGGAGATAACCTTGCCCCATTCATTTGCATGCATGTCATTATGAAAAATGGCCATGAAATAGTGCCTTTACATTAATAAATGTGTCATTATGAAATATAAGCTGCTTGAAATGCATAAATGCAGAATTATTAAATAAAAGTCCCTGAAATATATAAAACTATATTTTTGAAATAAAATAAAGCATATTTATTGGTGACATTTATTTATATATTTTTTTTCCTGATTTATTTATTTCATACAGACATTTATTTATTTCACAGGCATATTTATTTATTTATTTATTTATGTATTTATTAATATACAGTAAAGTATGTTGTTGAGGGTGCCAAAAGCACATCAATACATGCATAGAATTATAACATAACATATTTCGTATATAAAAAGTAGGAATACATATTTTACATTCCAAGCGCAAGCAAACCTGATTTTATAAAGTTTTATTTGTATTTATTACCCTTATTTTAACATTTTTTGCAGATTTTCCCTGTATTGTTACTTTGTATTGGCTGTTTATAAATTATGTTTTTATGTTTTTTCTCAATACTGACCTGAGACCTGGAATGTTTTCCTCTGTCCATCATAAACAATCCAACACTTTTTCATTAATTGACCATTTTTTTCCAAATAAATGTTTTAATGACTGATTGAGGCAAATACTATATAATGATTCTAGCAGCATACTACATACTGTACTGTACATACAGTACAGAGGTTTCAAACAGATCACTTTCATGTAGATGTCGCCAAAAATACCCAAATTGGAACCTTTCAGCCGCTATTTCACTTACTGAAACCTAAAAACGGACATGATCACGAACAGATCACATTCATTCTCTTGTGTGAATTACATTAGGAGACACAATGTCCAGTGAGGAAGTACATATCGACTTATGAATCAATACGTTGTATTCTAAAACCTCCTGAAGTGCGTTGATGAATGCTTCCCCACGTCCAAACATAAACACACACACACACACACCCCACTCTAGCTGCCCCAGCCTCCCATACTTAAATAGACATGCTATACTGTATACAGGATGAAGGTGTAGAGTAGACAAAATGGAAATGAGCTTCCCAGAAAGAAAAATACAATCTGTCTGATTTAGAACACTCATTCAGCAAAACACGCGCACGCACACACACAGCACAGACAATAAAAACACAAACGTGTAAGTTTAAGGTGCATAGTGCATAGAGATGTTAGTGCAGCCTACAGTGAAGGTTATATATTAATAATTACATGAAGTTAACATCCCTCTGCTTAGGGACCTAAATGCATATACATTTGGCCCCTGTGTGTCGTCTTTGTGTGTTTTCTGGACCCGTTTCTCTTTCTCTTTCTCCGTGTGGTGGATGGGAGATGCTGTCACGATACTGGAGGCTGTGTGGATGGTGCGGCTCCAGCCCGGTGATGTCATCGGGTGATGTTGCTGCCTTGGTCAAGGACAGCGTGTCGATGGCGATGTTCCTTGAGCTGGGAAAGAGAACTGTGTGCAGAGCCAATGGATGTGTGTTGGTCATCTCCTGCTTGGTGGAAGAGTGTTGTCACAAGGAGATGCTGACATGGTCCTGGACTATGCATGGATGGCGGTGGCTAGTCCTGCAGAAGCCAAGTCTCCAATTCAGACAGGCACTATGATTGTTGAATGGTCCTGGTCGTCACTAGTACTACAGGATATTTCCTTGGACTTGGGACTTATATATTCCCAGACTCTATAGTCTGTTAATGCTACAATTGACAGACCACTGTTAATTAACTAACTTACAAAATGCTTTAAATCTTTCCGATGTGTAAGTTCTTATGTACGGCACAATGTGTAAATTAATATACATAGTATTAATGCAAAATGCAGTATTAATAATTAAAGGGAGGTTTGGGGTCCCCTGCTGAAGCTGCTGCCCCCGCGACCCGACTCCGGATAAGCGGATGACGATGGATGGATGGATGGTATTAATGTTAAATTTGGTTTGCCTACCATCACCTATTGCATCTTAACTGTCCTGGAGGGGTGGATTTCTCCCTCTGTGGTGGTTTCCTCCTTTTTTCCCCATTTGGTTTTATTGGAAGTTTTTTCTTGACCGGGGGGAGGAGCAGGTTAAGAGGGTGTTGTTGGTTTCCATTGTGAAATGTAGGCTGTATGTATATAAGGGCTATATGAATAAACTTGACTTGAACGTCAGATCAAACTACTGACATAAACCAGGGATCAAAAATTAAACTAACACTTTGCAGTCTTTTCAACGTTGGACGTTGTGAGTGGGGTTTTTGTCCAGCTATTTACACTATATGCATATTTTGAATTTGTGCATAAGAACACCTGCGTGGAAAGACAACAAATTACAAACATGTAAAAACTTGTGCCTCAGCACCCATACAATAAAATGAAAGATCTTTCTGGAATTACAGTTTAGATTGCAGTTAATTGTAATCAATAAATGTATACATACATACAAATTAAATATTTCGTAAGCCTTTAAAAATGCAATTTCTATTGCAGATAGTCTTATTTTCTTACAGCACGTCAGACACGTAAGCACAAAAAACGAGGACACCGATTGGGAAATTATGAAAATCTCAACGCAGCGTTCTTTAAGCCCTTGAAATAGTCATCGGGTCATACTGACATTCTCTGTGAATCCAATTATCATCAATGTATTATGACTGTAAGTGCACTTTGGTCATATTCCAACATTATGCATCAGCGCGCTGCTAATGCACGGGAAACAGTCACAGCTAGCGATGTGGGCTCCAGTATTTCTTCCCCTTGCATAACAGGAAACTCAAGAGGGCACATGGAGGGAATAAAACCAATAGATAGAGAGACACTGAGTGCTCGCAGGAAATGGACATCGGTGGAAATAGAAGGAGTGATTCCATGGGAATAGTTGTTTTATCCACCACTGTGGAGTCAGCGCCAAGACTGTAGACTGCATCTTCCTCTAAGTGCCTTCGAGTGAGTGCAACACTGAGCGCTGGCTCTGATTTAATACAGCACGCAGCACAGTTTGACATTATAGGCATGTGAAGGCAGGCAAGGTATTCTTTAAGAGTGAAAGAACAAATGGCACAGTCTTCAGTGATGTCATTATTTGAAAATATAAATGTGTGGATCAGATTTAAGGTACATTCCCCAAATCGTGTGCCCCTAACAACAGAAACAACATTGTAGATTAGTTTTATTTTTGGCATTTAGGTTCAATTTTCTATTTTAAAAAATGTGGACAATTTGCACACATATTTTCCATTTCACACTACAGGTATATTGTTGCAAAATCAATAACCTAATCCTACAGTAATTGGATTAAGCCAATATTAACTGTTGCTATGCTAATGTACACAGGGAGTGAGTTTTCATTCATAATTATAGAATCACGCACACTTAGATGATGCATGGCCCATTGTTTTCTGTTCCTGTTCATTTGATTTGAATCAATTTTTTAGTGCGATAGTCTGTAGCTCTGTGTGAGCTTGTCATATCTATGTTTCTACTCTTAGCATGAGCTAATATGCATACAGTGGCTTGGATAATAGACTGATATACAGTATATGTATACTGTATATATTTTCATGTGTAAATTTATATATTTTGAATTAATATTGTACAAACATTTTGCCATAACCCATATTTAGCCAGCTCTTTGCCTTTTTGTAATGCTGTAAATAAACTACCTCTTTAATTTAGTGAGGTAACATCAGATACAGTAGGTGAGGTTGGGTGAGGTCAGGACAGACGAAACACACACAGGCACAATTGAACGGGCGAGCCACTGCTCGGCTTTAATACGGAAACCAACAGTGCATAACAGTTGCGTACAAACATAAATGTACTGTAACAGCGGGACAAAACAGCAAACAATTACCCACAAACCCAAAAGGAAACCCTCCAGCCTATATGCCCTTACACCAACACAGCTGGACACAGTCAGCTGATTGGTGGGCAAAACCCCACCGGACGGATACACACCGGCGAGACAAACCCTGGACGTGACACATTGTTTGCCGCTCTGCATGTTAGAACAGAGTGTATTTGTAACTGTGTATAAATAGTTTCATACATTCTGAGTTATTGTCATTAAAAAACTGTAAAGTACAACCACACTAATGGGATTAAAGACGCACACACACACGCACACACACACACACACACACACACACATCCATTGATGTACACAGGCAGGGGAAAAATGGGTGGCCTCTGCCCTGCCATTAGTGCCCTCCTGTCTGGATGCACTTTATAAAGAATATATAGGCCTACAGTATATATTAACACAACCAGTGTAAGTAGGCTATACATACTAACATGAAAAATGGGCACCCAAGTGAAAAATAGAACACCCCTCTCCTCCTTCCAAATGGTTCTACCCAACTTGAAACAATATGTCTTGTTTAATCTAAGCCCGAGATCCATGCCCTTCTGATTTTGTATAGTTTTATATTTCGTATCATATCTTCAGAACAGTACATGCTAGAAACTCATGATTTTTTATCATAATGCAGATATTCCGCTGGATCGATATGACGTGTGTTATTCGACATAACAGGTGCTGTACAAGACATCAAAGTTCCCTATAAAATGCACTCCCAAAAATGGCATGGTTTATATTTAAAATAATATCTTCAGAATGGTAAACGCTAGAAACTAATGTTCCAACAAAGTTGCCTCTAAATTGCCTTGCATAATGCAAAAAAAAACAAAAAACGTTGTTACTAAAAAGACAAATTATAAAATAAATAGTTAAAAGCATGCCCCATGAAGCTCAGGGCTTATAAATTAAAGTGCATACACATAAATAAATAAATTCCTGTAGTTCAATTCATTTTGTGTATTTATTTGAACTCAGAAGAGTTTGAAAATTAGCAATGACCTGGCGGAATCAAAAAGTGTTTGAAACAAAACAATACACTATTTTACAATCCTTTAATAGAAATGTACTGATTCTAGCTGCTGCTCATAATTTGGCATATATATTTGCAAATGTAATCAAAAGTAAAATAAAAAAACTATATAAATGCAATCGTGTGTGTGTTCAGTGCCTGAAATGCGTTTCCATGGTTAAGGTGCTGTGCAATTTCTGTAGGCCACGGGTAGACAAACTAAAGCATTCAACATATGTTTATTCTGAAAACACTATTTAACATCTCAAACGTAAGTACATAAATATTATTAGGCTATAGACTTAGAACTGTGTCATTATTAATTGTGCTTTTCTGGCCAGCAAATAGATTTAGACATAACAAATTTGAATGGCATATTCGGCAGCCGTTGAACTTCAGAATCCCTATTTGGGCCTTGAACCAAAGTTTGCCCGCCCCTTCCAGTGACAGTTGACTTAACTCCTCCCCTTCAATGTGATAGTTTAAAAAGACCTACAGTTATTTGGCATTGTGTACAGTTTCTATACAATAATGTGGTACATAAGAAAGGAAGGTATGCCATTTAATTATAAATATTTTATTTATTTATTTTTCTCAGGGGGTGCCCTTTTGGGGGGGTTTGTCCCTGCCCCTCGAGATGTCTGCATGTCACTGCACACATCCACAGTAATACACATAGGCCTACTACTGTATAAAAACAAGCATGTAAGGACTGTGCATAAGCAAAATGACTACAGTATGGCTGTTCTGCACCATTTAGAAACAAATATTTAAAGTTTTCTCTCTCTCTCTCTCTCTCTCTCTCTCATCACAAACAGGAGCATCTGTTTGCCAAGGTCAATATCAAATCATTCCCGGAAAACCAATTTTGATATCCAGTTAACATAGCAAGTGTAGTTCAAGGCATCATTGTTGCTGCACACGTTGTCTGAAAATGAACATAATTAAATCTGCCCGTCTTTTTAATCTCCTCCCTGATTCCTCAGTGGGGCTGCCCATCCCTTGTTTCCATCTGTCTCAACCCACCTTCCACCCAGCTGATGGCATTGTTTGTGTCTTAGACCCCCCTCCCAATGCCCTTCTCTCACGGTAAACAATGCACTGAGGCATGGAACACAAACATCATACTAAATGTTTCTCCTCCGCCATCAGGGGGACATCAATATTTATCATCGCCTGTGTGTGTGTGTCACATTGTCACACACACACACACACAACCTCACCACCTGCAGTTTGATACACACGGGCGCACGCACTGGACAATGCACACATGTATATACCCATCAGAGAGAGAGAGAGAGAGAGAGAGAGAGAGAGAGAGAGGGAGTGTCCTGATAGATATTCAGCTAATTTGTCAGCACCCCTGTGTAGTAGGTCCAGTCTGTGCTATGTGCCTCAATGAATGATGATTAATAATTATTGATCACTTTGATAATTTCACCCACACCAGGAAATCTGTTGACACAGATATGGCATGGAGCCATATAAAGACAATTAAGATGGCGCTTTTATACCAGAACCACTTATCAAGTCTTATCTGCAGATGGGGCACCACATGAACCTCTGGAGGCAGTGCCTTTTATGTCAGTGTGATTGTATACAGAACCCAGAGTCACTAGTCAGTAGGATTACTGTAACTCTTCAATTGAGATTGAGATGAATTAATACATTCAAGAAATTAATAAAATATTATTAATACTTTTTTTTTTTACGCCGTTCCAAGCTGCGGCGGGTCAGTATTTGATATAAATATAGATAAAAACCAGGTTGGTGGTGCCCCAGGACTATGAGTTATTAAACAATAACTATTATGAATAATTAATATTTTAGGGTTTAAGTAAGCTAAACTGACGAGCCATCGTGAGATCATACCAGATCCACACAACCTCTTACATTACTCAACTGTGTGACCACTACTGAACGTTTGACTGTGTATGACCTGATGTACAGAGCGCACTGTGGTATCTATTTAGATTTAGGGAAGAGCATACTGTAGCTGTTTGCCTGTGTAAAGTGTGACATCCTTCTCCATCCATCCATCTTCTCCCGCTTATCCAGAGTCGGGTCGCAGGGGCAGCAGCTTCAGCAAGCAAACTTCCCTTTCATCCTTCTCAAAACCACAAATGTTACATGTCGAACTTTTTAAGAAATACAATAGCGATACGCAGCGATATAGATACGCGTGCATAAACATACACACAGGCGTACACAGATATGATTTCATATGTAAAGGACTGTCTTAAGTGAATAACGTTGCTCTTGAAGCCTGCAACCCCGGGGAGCAGAACACACGTCTTCGTGTGTCTTTGTGATGTTTGAACCTCTTCGGCTGCCATATCCCCCTGCCCCTTAGGACCCCACTGTAGTGAATCTACCCAGAAAGTGGCTTTACTCTATTTCTAAGCCACACTGATCCAATACACTGCAGATAATCAACAGTGCCTGCAGCTTCTCTGAAAGATACCCTAGAGGTGATATCATATTTACTCCGGAGAAACTTTTCTCGCATTTCTCAGGCTGTGGAAACAGGCCAGACTTTAAAAACTAAAAGAATTCCAGTTGAATAACTCATAGTACTTTTTTTTGACAAATTAAATGAAAGGCTGGCGTATTCTGATAATGCACTTCCTATCACATGGTAACATGGCTTGCGTTCCTCTCTACTCCCCCTCCCCCTCCTCTTCCTCCTCCCCAAACACCACTGTAGGCTCAAGTCTTCTCAACGCCCACATACAATAAGAAGAAGAAGACACGTTGTTTGTTATTGTAGGCACACAACAACATTTTGTCCGGCAGCTCTCAGAGACCATCCGCATCGATAAAATCAAACGTGCAATTTTTTGTACACCTTTGTGTGTTTCGAAGCACAGACAGTGCTTAATAATAATCCCCTTTCTCCCCTGGCTGGGAAGGGATTGGTGGTGGTAGAGAAGGGTCAGTAAAGTCAGTGAGGCAGTGATAGTCACACTTTACTAGGCAAATTCTTCAAGACACCCCTTGTAGGCCAGGTACAGTAACTATACCCGTGTTCATGCTGATGTCTCCTTCTGCATTTTATACTGAATGGGGGCCAATGGTCATAGCGTTAGTCCGGCCTCTAATGACTATGCTTGTGGGTATTCCTCTCTGAGGGTGGTTGATCAACACCCTTCTCGGCTTATGAGGATTAACTTCCTCTGCTCTCACGTTCTTATACAGCACCGGCTTAGCTTGGCGGCAGGTCCATTTGCAGGCCACTGCTTCTCCTACTGAAGGATTTGTGGCATCACGCAACATGACCTCTCAAAGTGGATACCTTTTTAACTTCACAGGCAGCTGTGCAGACACCTCATAATTAATGTGAACCAGTTTCTTCTTTTTAAGCAGCAGCAGCAGCATTCAAACTTCTATGCTCTCTGCTTTCTATTCAGCCCTGGCGTCTCCCGGTATGAGGTCCATCCTAGTTTTTACTGCAGGAGGTGAATCTCTTCACAGCAAGCTTAGCTGTCTTCATATCAGAAAAGTGCACTGATGTGCTCTGATGTGCTCTGGTGTGCTCTTGTGGCAAGTGAAGTTTATTTATGTAGCCCATAGTCACATTATAGTCTCAAAGGGCTGCACAGCGGTGACCCAGTGGATAGCACTGTGGCCTCACAGTAAGAAGGTCCCAGGTTTGAACCCTGGTTGTCTCAGCCTTTCTGTGTGGCGTTTTCATGTTCTCCCCGTGTCTGTGTGGGTTTCCCACACTATCTAAAACATATTAGGTTAACTCTCTCCAGTCAGTGCTATTGACCAGCAACATTGGCCTCTACCTGGAGTTGGCTGGGTGCTGCACACTGCTCCCTTGAGGGTTGGGTTAAATGCAGAGAACATATTTCACTATGTGTATGTGACAATGAAAGCACCTTTACCTTTACAGGCCCACACTTCATATGAAAACAAACCACACCCTCTTCACCTGCTCCTCCCATCGGGCAAGGAAAAAACTCCCTAAAAACCATGTGGGACTATAGAGTGAGGAATCCAGGACGGCTAGGATGCAATAGGTGCCAAGTGGGAAAAGAACTGTGGTCAGTTTATATATTGAATAAGGTATGTGTGCCGAAATGCAGCCTCTCAACTCTCTCCTTTGCTGGGTCCACAGCACCTTCTGCTGCTCCAACCTCTCCTCTGTATTCTGGACTATCTCAGCGAGGATACGTTTCTCGTCCCACAGGTCAGGGATGGTGGCCTCTATAGCTGTCATCGGCTTGAGCATCTTCACATCTTCATTATATTCCTGTGGGGCTTCTGCGACAGGTGCCTTCTTCTTCTGAAGGGCGGTATTGCAACAGGCTTGTTTCCTGGAAAACACTGACTCTTCTCATCAGATTGGTTGGGTAGTTTGAGCTCAGCTTGGTGGAGCTGCTTCTCTATATCATTTTGTGCCCCAGCTTTATTTAATTTTCTATTTAACCTTGAGTTAACAGTGTATGGTGTCTTTGAGAATAGCATGTCTTTCGCAAGGGTAACCTGGTCAAGAGGGTCGTATATAAAGGTTCAACAAACAGCAAACTAACAGTACTATTCATGCAGTTACAGTAACAATGGATGGAGAACAGTTCTGTGCATTAACAATCACTCTCCATCCATTTCCATCCCCTTGTACATTGTTCCATGTCCAAGGGGATGCAAACATAAAAACCTTTTTTGCACAGTTCCATCCCTGACACGAGGAACTGCTCAGTGATGGCCTTCATTTGTTCCTCCATATGAACCACCTGCTCCACCTCAAGGCTGGTCTGTTTGGGGCAACAGGATGTCTCAGACCGGAAATTGTACCATCCATACTGCAATTTGCTTTTCCATGTTGGCTTATTCATAAAGTTATTTTGGTAACTTGTGGGAAATGTGAGAGAATAATTCTCGAATCCTTTGCCGGCGCTGTTAAAAGACAAAACATGCCACTCAATAAAATGTTGACAAAGAGACTGTTGCAGCTCATAAGGCAACCAAGATAGCCTAAAATATAATGTTCTGTATCCTTACAAGACCCTATATTACTACTAGACAATGCAATGTCACCGAAATGTGGTAGACAACACCGCATTTGGACAATTAACATCATGTAGTCTATAGGCCTAGAAGAAGTAATGCATAATAAGAAAAAAAACTAAATAATCAATAAAACAAGTGCCCAGTATTGTGCCAAAACGAATTACTGTAATGTGTATGTCAGCCCTGCAGGGCAATAGTATACAGCCTGCACACAATGGCTGGTTAGAATATGTGAAACTATTTAAAGTTGACCAAGATTAGCTGTCTGATGGCAACATTATGCATTAATCAAGCTGTATAAAGTGAATCACAGTTGTCACAGGGCTCTACTCTTGTTCTTTAATCTGTAAACTCCTGGCCTGGCAGCTTCTGCAATGTTTATATCATTATCTTGATTGTCTTGAAGTTATGTCAGATGCGTGCCACTTGTCATGTGTATACAGTATCACCCCCACACAGATAGACACTGCCATCCAGACATCACCCGCTACACTGGTTTATTTCTCACATAAAAGCATGACATTATTAAATCACCTTTGGGTTGAGAACTGACCTTGAAAAAATACTTGACTTGCCTCTGACTGGGTTTGATAGAACATATGTCAGAATTTCAGTACGCAAATGACGATACCAGCCCACACACATCAAGCCTCTTTATATAATGATTATTATAACACAAATGCAAGCCTCATCTAAAGCCATCAAGGTTGAAACATGTACTGCTTAGATATTTTAAGCCTTTTAATCTCAAGATCAACACAAAAAGAGTGCTAATCTAAAAGATCTTTGACAGATCTATTGATGCCTTTTAGGTTCACTGTGTACATGACCTCAAAGTTTATAGTTTAATTAGGAAGAATTCCCAAGTCAATTTACTTTATGTGAAGGCTCTGGTCTTTATTAAAGTTATCGCAATAACTGTCTGTTAAACGTTAAACAGTCCTAATTAACCTTTTGTATTAAATAGTTTGAAAGTTTTTCGTAAAAAGATTATAATGTAAATGAATAAATCAAGAAAAAAAGTCTTAAGATGTTCAAACATGAGATGAAGAGAGAGAAAGCATCCCTCAAAAGCAAAACCTTTTCCCTTATAACCTGCATAACATTGCTATCCATGAATATCTCAGTTCTGGTATCCCCAACAGATATATTTTATTGCTCTTCCAATAAAGCTCAGCCATTGATCATGGTGACTTTTACAAGTACAGCCAATAGCGTGAGTTGAGTGTTCTCAAGCTGCAATATCCTCCTCACCAAAGCCCTTGGCACTGGCAGAGCTACTGGCAACCAAGATATTGCCAGTGACAACAACATTCCATTTTAACCACTGCAGTAGAAACCCTTTCTACTAAGATCAGTTTGTACTACAAAGTTTATTGGTTGTCATCTCATTTCTCATTGTTCTTTTCCTTTGACCTTGAGAAAAAAACAAAACCACATGTCTGCATGTTGAAGCACCTTGACTGCATCATCAGTGTGTGTGTGTGTGTGTGTGTGTGTGAATGCGTTGTTTTATATCACACTTCCTGACATGTTGGCTAATTATGCCAGAGAAACTGCGAATCTCTCACCTGTGATCAGCAGAAAAAACACAGTCTGCAGCTCTTTAGACTGGCATACACTCCTGGGTTATGCTTAAGTACATGTGTAGAAGTACATATGTACACGTTTATATTAATGATGCTGAGAGAACATGCAGGAATAGCTTTATTTTGTGAAGTCATGATATTCGGTCACTCTTGAGTGACACTTTCATATAATGTACTGTATATGCAAAATATGCATATTTGGCCACATCAAATTAATAAAATATAATTATTTATAGCATAGTAAATTATATTTATTTGTTTGATACATCAATGTATCACTTCATACAATGATGTGCAATCCATTATTACAGCAGGTTTACACAAGTGTTGGATTGGAGTGTTGGGGGCTAATTAAATTGAGGATAAGAACTTTAAGGTTTAAGGTTCTATACTGACCTTTCATCAGGAGCAAATAAACACGGTATTTCAATATAATTCATGTATTATTAGCTCCGTATCAAGTTTTCTTCAATAAAAAATACTTGGGTTGCCAGTTTCCATGCTGGTAGCATGGCACAGCATTCAAAACAAAACAAACTCAATTGATTTAGCATTTTGCTATTCGGCATTCTCAAATGTTTCTCTAATTAAACCGAGAGAGAGAGCGCATTTGCAAATATAAGACAATTGAGTGGTAAAGGGATGAAGTGGGCTGAGGTTAGACAAAACCAACACTTATCTAAAATAATTGCACATGTTGCACCAACAAAAAGCAACATCTTTTTTAGAACACATACTGTACAGTGAAATAAATTAGAGTGATTGATGACTGTAAGGCCAGGGCTGACCTGAGGTGCGCTCGATGCAGCTGACTGCAGACTGTTGGTTAGTACACCAGTCAGGTACAGTAGAACAGGGAGGAGAATTCAGGTTTAAATTCAGATTCAGACAACATCATTGGTCCCCAAAAAATAGCAATTCGTTGCTCTTTTTGGAGTGAGGAGCAGAGCCCATGGGGGAGGCGGTTCCCTGCATTAAATTAGTTAATTTCCAAAGACAACGTGTTTTTGTTGTTTCTGTTGTTTCAATGTTTACAGACATAACATGACTTTAATACTGCAGCTCTCTAAGGCTTAAAATGCACTGCAATTTATTTTTATGTCGAACAATAATTTTCTGTGAGGTAGCATAGGCTTCTTAATAATATGTTCTCTTGTATATATTTGCCTTCACTGCCTAATATGTACATTTCCATTCTAATAACTACATTGACTGTTGCTAACAATACAGACTTATGGACAATATGGACAAAGTGAATAGCTATCCCACTTCCGCAGAGTTTAGACATGTTCATTCACAGCCTGTTCACCTTAATGAATGTGTCAACTGTTTGCTCTGACTAGCCCATACAGTATGTTTCAAAACGCTTGAGTGATCCCTGGACCTTTCAGTGGGAGTGAGATTGCTGTTGTCTGAATCCATGGCGTCTTATGTCCCCAACCAGATAACACAGCATGAACAGAGCGGGCTAGAAAAGAAAGCCAATCTGCCATATTAACAGATAACAAGCCTGTGGGTGGTGGCTGGAGATGGAGGTTAACACAGGACAGCCAAATGCCAACATGGCAACGTGCCCGTGAGTCACAGGGCTGAGGAAATGTGACATTTCAGTGAGGGCGGGGGTGTAAATGAAGATGCTTGGAGGTGTATGTGCCATGGTGAGGATTCACTTGTGTGGAAGCAAGTTTAGGCTGACCCATGTCACGAACCAGTTACAACCAGTTATGTTATGAGATCTTAAAGAGTTATGCATTGATAATGTGTGTCCCAGGCGTCAGGCCTTCAAGGATGTCTATGACGTGATTTGCATGCGTACGATAAGGGATGTATGAAAAGCATAGCACACAGAGACTAGGAGAGCATATCGATTTGAATACCATGGCTTAGCATTTGTACTTGTTCGCTACCCTTTTATCATCAATAAACTCGATTCACTCAGTTCATATCGGAGTCCTTCTTTGGTCTGACAAAACAATGCAAATGAGTAAAGCACCATCTTTCTCACCATATGACGTTTTGGCAAACAGCCCCGAGGGGACTCATGTGCGCGCATGCACACGCACACAATTATAAAACAGCGTGATGGTTGAACCTTTGTTAAAGCCTCGAATGTACAGTACCTTCCTTACATCAGATCCTCAGGCTGTTACAGCAGGTGCTCAACTGGCAGTTGAGCACCTGCTGTATTCTACCTCCATAGAATAAAGTTATATTAATCTGCCATTCACTTCCATTGTTTCTCAAAAACACAAGGCTACACAATACAGCATGCAGGGATATTGGTTATACCTATAAAGAAATACATTTAAGTTTAATGTGTGTATGTGTGTGTAGTGTGTACATGGGGTAGGAATGTGTATTGCTCGCCTCATATTATTTTCACATGACAATTTTGTGCTTCATAAATGAGGATGGGAGTAGTCTAGTGGTTTAGGTGGTCAACTACTGTGCCACCCAAAAACATTGTTGGTTTGATGACAAACAAGTCCAGCCTATTGTACCTAAGGCAGGGACGGTTTGTTCATTAGGGCGATTGGGCGACGCACTGCCAAAGGGAGAAAGAGAGAGGAGGGAATTTTC
>JAODUK010046611.1:0-19797 GCA_027564635.1 Typhlichthys eigenmanni
CCCCCACCCCCCCCCCCCCCCCCCCCCCATCCACACATCCGCATCCAGGATGTACTTTACACTGAAATGTCTGTCATTATGTTCAGTATTGGCACTTTACACAAATGCTGCTCACTGGCATTTCTTGACCCCACAGGTGCCTGGTGAGTATCGAATGGATCTGAAATTGCTCTGAAAATGTCTACGGTATGGCAGCAGCCACTTGCTTATCCACAGACATAGGCTTTGTATCTGACTGATAAGCCATAGTTTTGTTTTAACGCTAATAAGATCTTAACGGCTTATTTACATAATGTCTCACGACATTGAGATTTGTATATAATTATAACATTTCTATTCTATGAATGCTAGAGTGAAATAGATTCCACTCGCAGAGGAACAATGACTCTTCAGTCCGTCATTCATGTTTTGTTTTTTTCTGTAAGGAATAAACAGCTTTGATGCAACACGCTTGCACGCTTATTTCATCACATTGTCGCATATCATCAGGCGGGTGGAACGCACGCCATCCTATATTTTCACTTCTGTGTTTATGTGGCTGTCAATACTTAATGGCGTCTGTTCTTTGCGGAGCATCAAGCTCGTCATACTGCGATGACACGACAATGAGGTGATTGTCTGCGGGCCGCGGCCTCTTTGCTCATGACTTTTTAATGCTGTTTTCACATGGGAGCCACACTCGGAATGATAAACAGACAGCTTTTTATGGGTGTGATTTCCCTCTCTTTGCACTCTCTCGCTCTCTCTCTCTCTCTCACCTCCTCTTATTCTCTCTATCCCCCTCTCTCCTCTCTATCCCTCTCTCTCTCTCTGTCTCTCTTTCTCTTACTCTCTAACTCTCTCGCTCTCACTCTCGCTCTCGCTCTCCCTCCAAATAAACTCTCGTCCCATCTCCTAAGTTCTTTCTGTTTCCACTCACTGTGCCTGACACTTTGCCTTCAACAATTTCTGTTTTACTCCAACTGCTTCGTTTTCACTTCCTCTCCTGCCATCTTCCTCTATCGCTCTCTTCTACCCAATTCTCTCTCTCTCTCTCTCTCTCTCTCTCTCTCTCTCTCTCTCTCTCTCTGTCTCGTGGCCTGCAGGTGTTGTGCCTGATCACGGCTCCAGTGACGATGATTCTCTCCTCGCAGCAGGACGCCTCCTTTGCGTTCGCTGCCCTGGCGGTGGTCTTTTCTGCCTACATCACTCTGGTGGTGCTCTTTGTGCCCAAGGTATGCCCCCCCCCCCCCCTCCTCAGCCCCCCAGGCCCCCAGCGCTGGCCACGGGGAGCATTTCCTCTGAGGGGTGCTGTGTATTTATTGGCCGGAGGGCACGGAGGGGCGAAATGTTGCTTGTTATATTTGTGTTTCAGATTCGGATGAAAACTTGATCTGAAAGTAGTAGTAGGTTTTATGCACGCTGCATGCACTGCATATGGAAATACCCTGCTTAAAACATGTTTGACATTTGTGATGTCGATGCTATCGATAATATCTTTCACACTACCTTCGCTAGAGAGATACTGTTTAGATAAGAGTATTGGAAATATATCGTACTGTCAAACCACATTAACCGCCAGTCATATTTGAGTCAGGTTTTATGGCGTGCTTCCGACCCCGCAAATACAAATATTGCCGTTTGATTCTTTTGAATCGTTGACTTGATGTATCAAATGACAGGGAAGCTACTGTATCTTTACAGCCACCTCCGGAGTAAACAACAAGTATTAGTACACATTTCGAGCATATTTCAGAGAATGCAGGCTAATTCATTTGTTTGAAGAATACTTGACTGTAATGCATGTTTTGCAGTACTATTAGCAGTCATTAATTTAAGATTAACTTGAGTTAATCAGTTTCAACTCCACTATCTCACTATGTAAACAATACACTTACAGTGTATGCTATACAGTAGTGCATTACTAAACCACCAGCCATATACGCACACACTGTTCACACTAAAGTCTGTCTATGCTATCAGAACCAAACGTTTAAGTTGTGTTCTGTGTAAACACATTGTTTTCAAGTACAATTAACATGACATAGGTTGAGTTCATTATAAGTCAGACCACCTGCATTCACCCACTGAACTACGCTACCTGCCCACCCACCGCCACCGCAGTACTAGCACCCATGTGCTCACTCTGTTGTGTGTATTATTGACGTGCTGTTGCCGCTGCGCCACGCCGCACCAGATGCGGCGGCTGATAACGCGCGGCGAGTGGCAGTCGGAGCAGCAGGACACACTGAAGACAGGCTCGTCCACCAACAACAACGACGAGGAGAAGTCCAGGCAGCTGGAGAGAGAGAACCGGGAACTGCAGAAGATCATACAGGAGGTAGGAGAGAACTCAATATATTAATGACGCTATGCACACAAATGACCATGAGCGTATATACCCTGTGTACTGTACACACACGTGCTCTGTGTGTAAAGCAGACCGGACAGGCCTTGTTCAAACTCTGTGTCAGCAAGAGCCTGCCCTTCTGAAGTGTCCCTGAGCAGTGCGCTTAATCCCTGTTGGCGTGCCTCCCTACAGCAATCAGAAAGTATCACATTATCATTTACATTGCAAACACGAGGTAATCCTACTGAATTGTAGCCTGCGCGTGAATATAACGCATGTGGGAGCATGCTAACGCTGAAACAAAGCATCCACAAATTATACATATACAATATACATAACCACGCTCTTGTACAGCACAGGGTTATATCCCAAACATAACGAAAGTATATTTCCAATGTATTCCATTCTGTATGGGTTAACACTTCAAAACATCATGCTCATAAACATGTATGGGTTAGTAAAATGTTGGTTAATTCATGTATTAGTCAATGTATTAGTTAATGTATTATGTCATGTCATCTACATATACAGCTGTGGAAAAATGAGTTTGAGGTTTCAGATTTTTACTCTGTATATATTTATAATTTGTACTTGCATGTAATATATACATTTTTATATTTAGAATGTTTCTGTTATACTGTTTTGCCTTTACAGTATATTTATACTATAAAACTTGTGCTGTGTTAATATATTCCACGACTGTATAATATTATTGACTATAACATATATTCTTAATAATAATCATAATTCTCCTGCTTGTGCGTCTGTAGAAAGAGGAGAGGGTGTCGGCCCTTCGCAGTCAGCTGGCCGAGCGACAAGCCCTGCGCAACCGCAGGCGGCCTTCGGGGGGCACCAATCAAAACCACAACGCCCTCCCGCCCTGTTCCCAGGCGGACCCCAAGCCTTCGCTGCCTGCGCCCGGCTACGCCAACCCCGCCACGGACAACCACTCCATCCCGCCTTCCTTCTCCAACTCCTCCACCCTTTACCAGGCGGACAGCAAGATGAGCCGCAACCACTGTCACAACAGCCAGATCCCCCTGCTGTACAAGTAGTCTGGGGGCGGTCACAGCGCTCGCACCACCCAGGCACACCAACACAAGGGGAGAGGCCGTGACTTTCACCTTCTTTCTTTGGGCGAGCACAACAGCGTGTGTGTGTGTGTGTGTGTGTGTGTGTGTGTTTTTTTTTTTTTTGTGGTTGCTCAGAAGCACAAACAGGACATGGGAGAGTCACACAGTTAACACCCTATAGTCTTCACAGTTTTCATCACACTGCGTTAAACACGCTTAAGCCACACTTGTGACCAATACCTTGAGACAGACGCACCTACGAATAACAATCTAGTTTTTTCTTTATTGTTTTGTGTGTTTTTTTTTTTTTTTTGGTCAAAAGGACAGATCTCAATCTGTCTTGTTCTGTTGTGAAGACATTCCCCTTGCTGATCCTAAAAGGATAATGCGTCGCTATGCGTATGTTTGCTATCGGTCTCTGCCTTTTTGTGTTTTCAGTTTGTCAAGAGAAGCACACAAGTGATTTGTGTTTTATAGTGTTTGACCTGTTTGTCACGGGGTTTACTGCTGGTTTACTTCAGGGGAGTGTCTAATGTGTCAACAGATATATTTACAAGGGACAAAGCAATGTAAGGTTTTTACAATGAAGGGCCACTGAGCTCAAATGTGTTGCTTATTTCACTATGAAGTGACATGGTGCATTATATTTAATATAGCCATAATGAAAAGGGGCAAAGGAAATGTTGTGGGTGTTGGATAAAGACTTTAAGAATTTAAGTACAGAAAGTTTCATACAAATACAATATGAACATATATGAGTATGAGACCCCTTTCTTTGAGAATATTGTAAAAACTTGATGTATTAATACAGATCTGAAATATGTATTTCTTTTGCATTTTAAAGAAGGATTTATAAAGATTCAAGTTTTTTTTTTAGTTGTAAAGCTGTAGTTGTAAATTATGTTCCCAGTGCATCCTGCAATTTTCCACCATTAATCCATGATCAATCACTGGAGCTGTTATCTCTCAAACATTGATGGTTGATAGGGATATTGTAATTCATATCTCATGTTACAAATTATTACTTGCTAGCCCACAGGACCTGGTTACTGGTTATATCTGTAGATATTCAGGTTTTCAGTATTTGTGTCTGATGCATTATCCTTGTGACCTTTTTTAAACTTATTATCGATGGAAAACTAATTTGACCACAATTTTTACAATCGGGTTAAATTAGTTTAAATGAGACAAACTAGTTAATCAATTTTCTATGTTTTTATTTTTGTTTCCTTCTTTGCCTCTGGATAACTGCATTGTAAGTGTATCAACAGAATATATAGCTACGTATAAATACAGTATACGTACTACAGTATATGAAATCAGATATATATATATATTTATTCAACAGTTAATCAGAATGTACTATTTCATTCATTAGTTATTTACAGAATTTATCATTATCAGCAGGCAAGGCTGTTTACTGTATCTCATTGTGCACTTTATTAAACAATATAGTATTTTAACTTTTTGTTGCTGTTATGATCATGCTCTTTAGCTCAGGGTTTGGAGAAATAAGACATATTCACAGGACAATAATGAATGAAATAGCTCATATTTATTAACTGCAAATCCTGAAGCTGATTAAAGATAATGCAGAGATCATTTAGAAAATGTTCTATAATCTTGCACAAGTATGAAAATAATGTATGGATTTGAAGACATTTGTATTCACTATATCAAAAATTTTAAATGTTTCAATATTTGAGATTATATGTATGCAAATAAATGGTCATCATGGTCAAATAAAAACATAGTTTTTATGGTTATAGTTGTCATTGTTTATTTCATAGAATGATTGGGGATTAACTCACTGAGTTTGTTTACAAATAGAAATGTATTTATTATAAAGCCATCACCTGTCTATACAAATTATAAATATTCAATTAATGGACATATGAAGTTATCCTTTATGGAGCGCTTGTACAGTATACTTTTTTCTTTAAATGTATATTACATTTTTAGTTTTAGTTTATTGTGCTATTTAGCTAATGAATCTATATCTTCTCAAGCCATGAATATTCATATTTACTGTATATTAACCACTAGATGTCATCAATTGTTTACTGCTCTTACCTTTACACACAGGTTTGAGTATAGTAACATGACCGTTCTTGTAAACATAAAACAATGATATGGAAGAATTCTCTCAAGCAGTCACTCCATAAAAGAACACATAAGCCCCAAATTATGAGATCATTAGATGTATTGTAGTTATAAGCACAATAGCCCTCTGCAAAGCACCACAGGAACTCACAACACCATTATTGGTACAATAAGTGGATGTAATACGGCATAGATATACCCCTGGGACTCATTCCTTTTATTTGTCTACCTAATAACAATGTAGAGCAGAGGTCGTAGGGTTCATTCAGGGGTCGGTGATTGTGTCAATACTTTTTATTGAACGTCACTAAAAGCACCCACTCGCTCTATTTCCTCTCTATAGTGGACTGTGGAGGGGGTGTGCAGTTAACAGAGGGTATGAGAGGCAGAGGAGAGTGGAAGATCGCATGGGGAAAACCCACATTGGGCTGAGGCTTCTGTGGGTCTCCACCTGACACAGCAAAGACAGAAAATGCAGGAAATTCCCCTGCGCTTGACTGAGCTCACAGAGGAAGTATTTGCTGTGCTCTGAAGGAATCACACTGTGGTTTTTGCCAAGGGGGAATGGCCTGTTGCAACGTGTTTACTGCCCAGACCGTGGTTGTGTTTACTTTCATAGCCACACATTTTTGTCTGGTGTCTCAAATAGGTTATTTATTAATGGGCTGCCTTTATCTCACGGTTAGCAAACAGAGGAACACAATTATCTAAATTCAAGAACAGTTGTTGATTTTAATGAAAAATTAGGTTCACAGAAAAGCATAGAAGTCCTTGTAGGCCTACACCTAACCTAACTATATAAATACAAATAAATACAATAAATACTCAGAGAACGGAATGATTAACAGTGATAGAAGAATTGAGTTGTTTCAAGATTAGTAATTTAGTTGAAAAGCTTATACATTATTTTACAACAAAACATTACAGCATAAATAAAACAATATATAAATACACAGAATGGAGCGCTTGCGAGTAATGCATTAATCTACACTTATTGGTGAAGACACGTCTGTTACAAACTAGAATCTCATCATAAAAGTGCACATAAAGCCACAATATATAAAACTGTTGCAGTTTGGTTTGTTTTTCCATAACACAATAGCCCATTGGGGTATAATGTTTTATCTCCATTGAGATTTTAAAATGTTACATCACCATGAAGATGAATATAAAGTTTAAACGTTTAAAAGACACAAACAATGGCACCGGGCCACGCCTTAACTATTGCATCATCATCATCATCATCATCATCATCTTCATCACCACCCATACAGTCACAGTAAAAAGGCCTTGTTATCTGATGTATGATCACCATCAAACTGAAAACACACCGAAATAGGTCTTGCCCCCCTCTGACTCCAGTTCAGTGAGGAGGTTGGTCTCGGTCCACAGCGTGTCCCCTTTATTCAAATGGAACACGGCACCCAGGTAGATGGCATCGTACCAGCCCTCGCCCACACTGCCCTCTCCCTGCGCGGCTCGCTGGCAGGCTGACCTCACGGCGCTCATGAGCGAGGAGCGGCTGCCGATTGAGTCCGAGTGGCGCCAGATCCTGTGGCTGAGGGGTCCCACGTGTTTCCCCTGGCTCCCGGCGTCGCCGTCGAAGCAGAACACCTTGAAGGATGCCTGGCTGTAGACGAAGTAGAGACCTGTGCGAGGGATGACGATCTGGTTGTGCTCCACTCTGAAGCCTCCCTGTGCAAAGCCCTGACCTTGGTCCTTACGCCACTCCACCTGGGAGCTTCCTTCTTCATAGCTGCCTGTAGGGCCAAGACAAGCAAGAAACAATGTAAGGGCTTTTTATTGACTATGCTGGGTCCTGTTTATCTACAGGAACCAACCAGGGAGGTCACTTGTACATGTAGCGCAGTACAGCCACTACTTGTACCCTGCAAGCTGGCAATTTGAAATGTTTGTGTCAAATGTCAAGTTTGACTATGTCTCACTTTCTAAATGGATGGCTGCCTTCGGTTTGCCGACAATTCTCCTCAGTCTGTTGTGAGGGTCTAAGAAAAAAAGGCAAAAGTTGAAGAGTTAAACTCAATAAAGATCCACGCAGGCTAGCTCCGATACAATGACCCCTCTCATTATTGAGATTTGAGCCATAGTGAAAATGCTCACCTGCAACTTCATCCGTGTTCTTTATCAACGCTTCAGTCTTGCATGCCACTTCTTCTGCCTGTTGTGTGAGAACACAGGATTTGTTAAAGAAAGACAGCGACAATTTCACACGGTCACAAAACCTCTGAAACCATTACGATCAAAACCTGAGCGACAACAAGCGCAGGCTTACCTTTGCGTCTGGCCTTCCAGAGACGTACATAACATAGAACAGAGCTCCAGCTATGCAAAGGGCCGACAGTTGCACGACCAAACACACCCTCCACCTCCAACTTAATGAAGACTTCTTCTCAACCACAACCACTGTCCTCTCCCCAAGACCAGTCTCCAGATCTCCTGCTGTCATTGAGTAATCACCCATATTAATCAATACTATTTGCTTTGGAGAAATGTCTGCCACCTCAGTATACAGTGTTTCACGACTCACTACTACAGAAGCAGTGCGGTAATTCTTAAAGTATCTGTGTTGCTATTGTATTGTAGTGAAGTGTATTAAGTGAGGCTCCGCCAGGCAGCCGTAGTATTTATGCTCTAGCAGCAGCCTGAATTGAAGGGGAAACTCCAGTGATGTCACACCGTGTAAGTGGAGATACTGTACTGCATCAAGGCAGTAGGGCCACGGAGAGACTCCACCAACTTCTTGGAGGGAAAATCAAGTCACAGAAATTTGAGAGCAGATTTACAAACCTGTGGCTAAAAATAGCAAGACAGGTTTTGGAATCGGAAGCAGTTACTGTTTCCTTTGTTGCAATATAAAAGATTAGTGTACAGTTACAGAAATAAATACACTGTCACCGAAACTAAAAACTAGTTTACACAGGCACATACATGCGTGCGTGCGCACACACACACACATGCATACACACACAAAACACAATTGTGCGCATGTATATACACTGGGTGAGCTCACTGCTCATAACGCATGAACAATATTTGGCACTATCTGCAACTTCTGCAGATTGTTTACTCTTCTAACCACTGTCTGTAGGATGAGGTCACATACTGTTTCAAACATGAAACTAGGACAAACTAAGTGAAGTCAATAGTTGTTTAATAGTATTGACTGTAATCAGACTTGGATTTTTTTTGTGGTGTGGGGTGTTTGACAACTGGTTTCATGCTGTTTCCCTGTTAATAAAAATAATACAATAAAAAAATAAACTTTCATGTCAGAAGTGGATACATTTTCTCCCTGTGATTTGTTGTCTTAATCCAATGGGAACAAATACATAATGTAACATCATATTTGAGCTCGACTTATCATGAAGTCGCCATAGGTAACTGGTGATACACTATAGAATATAATGTATATATCATACACTTAGGTTATCACAGAGAATTGACAGATTTATATATCTCAGTGACTGCTTGAAGGAACTGGGCCATGAAAAAATGGCAACATTCCACTTTCTGTTTCGAGACAACCACGGTACACGTCCCAGACTTTGCTTTGTGTTCTCCATTTCACTTTCAAATCTGTCAGCCTGCCAGAGCAAAGCCTGGTCCAGTGTGTTATCAACTTCCACATGAGCAAAATAAAAGCAGCGAGAAAAGACTAATACCCAAAACCATTCTTAAATGAGTATGACACGCAGCACGAATTAGCCAAACCTGTTTTGGTGGTTGTGTCTTCTTCAGGCTTTGCAGCATACCCTTTTCGCACATATGTAAGGTGTGCCATGCCCACACTGGCTCATCAAGCAGTTGGCAAGCCTAGAGGTTATGTGCGGCTGTCTTTGAACTGAAGGGAGGGCCTATCTTTGTCCTTAAGCAACAGCTTCTGCCTAGTTTAAGTGTTTGCTGCATAAAGCCAGCTGACACTGCAATTCAAAGTGAGGCTAAAGAGAGGTTTTCCCTATAGCGGTAAATTAAATTAGATTAAACATTGAATTATTTTATAAGACAAAGACATTTTTCAGATTGATATATCTCACATAAAGCTATGGTATGGAAACTTGGCAACAATCCCCTTTTTGTTTACTACTGGAAGATTATGCAACCTGGTCCAAACCACCAAATAAACAGGATTTATGACTTCCCTTGTAGCCTACTGCTGTATGCAGGCCTATGTATATTTTGTTAGTTTGTAGATAGACAAACATTTCATGTTGCAGAGTTTTTTTGGACATTGCCTTACTGAAATTTCATTTTTTATATATCAGCTATCAAGGCGAATTACATTTTCTATATAAATGTTTTTCTAGAGTCGACTCTTCAAGTTCATTTGCATCATTGATTGCTCAATGGGGTGTTGTCATTAATTCTGCAAGGTTAAATAATACCTTTGTGGTCTAACTGTTACATAAAAGAACTCATTCTGAAATCACATGTCTTCCTTGTGACTATTTCATTCCAAAATGCAAATGAACTTGCAGAATTGTGACATTGTTTATATAGCTCTACATGTCCTTGGGGAGGGGTTTGGGATATTTTGTGATATTTCCACGCAGTATACAGTGTGTTATCGTATAGTACACACATAACCCACATTTAGTTAGAATAGATTATTATACAAATATGTATTATTATTATATATTGTATGTGTTCATTACTGAAAATTACGATATGTTCTAATATAAATATATATATATAAATATATAATATTATATATAAAATGATAGCCTCCTATTCATGTCAGCCTTTTAAAGGTGAGCCAATCTTAAACAAACAATATAAAGAGCATTGGCCCTGTGCAGCTATGATCCATGAGAAGAGTGTATTTTCCCTCCTCTTCTAAAGTCTGAGGTCATGTGTAATATGTAACTCAACAGCCTCCCACCAGATTCCACCTGGGGACAAACGACTCTTTTCATGGCAGTGCACTGGAGGCCTAGTGAGATCAAAGCTGGAAACTCAACCCTCCACAATGCGAGACGCGTTATCTGGGTGCCCTTTTTCTGCAGCCTGTTTGCCATGTCATAATCCTAATCAGTCCATTCCTATTAGAATAGTAGCCCATGTCTAAGTACCGAGGCAATGCTTCAGGAAAGCCTTATTCCTTCTGATCTGAATTAGCTATGAGATTGCATCATGTGCCCCTGAAATGCGGTCACTGCACTGTCATCAGTAATGCAGCTGAGCTCAAGTACCTCAGCCCAGTGCCAAATGGGAACACGCTCAAGTCATGAATACATGGAGGCTAGGAAGGAAGGAAGGACTGAAGGAAGGAAGGAAGGGGTGGCAGGAGAGATTAAGGCTGAGACATTTTGTGATGTCATATCAGAAATATATTTATTGACACAATCCCAAAAGAAAACACACACAATACATTCTTGTTAGTAAAAAGGGAGATGTTAGTGTGCAACCCAAGAAATTAAAACTTTAGTTGTGGCAGCCATTGTTGTCAGAGTCATTCTTTTATTATGATCTATTATTTATGCTATATTATTCACAATTGAGTGTAGTGTTGTCACAGTGTTAATTGTCAAGTGGATCATTAGTGGAATCAGTGCAAATATACATAAAACACCTATGTGTTTCTATTATTGTGCACTACTTACTCACATCCTGACATACAGTATTCACACTGAGTCAGGAACCTCAGGAAGAGCTATCTCTGTAAATGGTGCTTTACTAGTATTCTATTTTGTATCACTTTTTTAACCACAGCCTCCAGCCTTATTGTGACAAATGGGCTATTAACCATGCACTAACCGAAAAATCTGCATATTGTGCGGTGTAAAAAAACTACTTTATCTGGAAGATGTGCATTTTTCGTTATGTGATTTATGTTTGGGGAATTACAACACCCAGATAAGATGATTGACCTTGTTGTTTGTTTGTTTGTTTATGATGTTTCCTTATCATTGGGACATACAACTTGGTGTCGGAACTTTTAGAAAAAATATATTTAAAAAAATACAGTAATGTTATTTTCAGGTTGCAATCTGCGGAGGAACCAGAATGAGGTCAGATCCTCTGATCTGATCTCCGGAAGAATCTCTTCTGCAATTAAAATGTGTGAGCTGAGCTCAGATCCTCTGCGCTCATTCTGTTCTCCTAAAAATGTGGGGAATTCTCTTTCCCTGCTAAAATATACCACAATGTTAAAAGTAAACAACTGAAAGGAAAAAACAGATACTGTTTTAAAGCTTGGGTCCAGCTCTGCATGCTACTGATCCTTACGTGTCTGTTGAATCATGCAAAGTTGTCAGGTTTATTGTATAACCTCAAGCCATGAATTAAATTTATTTAATCAAACAAATCATTCATTAATGATGGGTCACAATTTACATTTCATTGAAATTAATGTTCCATGTGAAATGAACAGTTAACAATAAGGTATACTATTCTAGTCCAATCATAGTTAGGCTATCTCCCCCCCACACCCCAATTGCAATTGCTTTTAATATCCTGCGGACGGTTAGCACCAGTGAACTATCAATCCAGAGTTGTGCATCCACACTATACTATACTATAGGAAGCGATTATGTAGAGGCTTCTCATCTAGTGTTTAACAAAGCACAATTATGTAAACTAAAAGGAAGTTGAAAAGCATCAGGTAGAGCCCAAGCAAACATAACAAATAATAGAGCCCTGTAGAAAATAAGTGCTATGCTTAGCGCAGAATGTTGCAACAGCAAACAGGTAGAATCTCTGCTCTTTATTAGGGTGGTTATGTCAGAGCTGCAGGCCAAACATACAGGTGGAGGACACCTGTGGGTATTCTGTTACTGGACTAAGGGTGTGCTGTAGAGAAAGGGGGACAGCAAAACTACAACAATATGGCCACCTCTTCCTCAGCTGCTCAGCCTAATCTTCTCAAATCTGTGTCTAAAATGAGACATTATGTAATTTTTCCCAGTGGAGTGGCATGTCCTGCACTGGCATTTAGCATGCAGTTGACATTACATTTACATTTACACCATTTAGCAGATGCTTTTATCTAAAGAGACTTACAAACAGTACATTAGTCAACAGTAAAAGAGATCATACCAGTTGTTGTACGCAGCTGACATTCTGTTCTGTTCTGTTCTGTTCTGTTCTGATTTATAGCAGCAGCATAATTAGGGGTAACTATGTCATACCATTTCAACATACATCCATACTTTATGCAATATGTAATATACCAGGGGAAAACATGTATCAAATGTACCAGCAAATAGTTGCTAGAAGTCTAAAGTACTACTATCCTTTATGTTTTTTTATGTAAAGAGAAAGGAGTTTTATTTTATTTGTTGTTACTTTTTTTTTTTACATTACAAACAACATATTATCACAGTATCAATGAGGAGCATTGTGGAACAATGCACAATATTTTCCATTGGTCCTAGTAGGATCTATTGCTGCATGGCCTTTGCATTTCACTAAGTCATTTACATGTACTGTACTATATGAATGCAGATACATAAAGCAATGTGATAAAAGTCCTGTATTTCACTAATCTGTAGATAGAAATTTGTTATTTGTAGCCATGTTTTTCACCCTTGCACATGACAAGCACTCTGTTACATGCTCTACGGTATATCAGCACCTTGGAAAGTAGAGAACGGGAGAACACCTTTCATAATGTTATTGTTCAGTGTTTTACAGCTCTGGGAATTCAGAGCAGCATAAAATACACTTGCTTCCATTTTAATTAACTTTCTGTATTCTGTCACTGGTCAACATTGTGTCATCTGGAAAAACATTGGTTGCGCTTTGAAAGGTCAGCACCAATGAAGCTTGGCACTGTGTGAACTGTTAGCTAAGCTCTACAACAGAGCCCTTCCCCTGATGGCTGTGATATGAACAGGATGACCACAGGCTCTATTGTTTGAATGGGACTCATTGGAGGATATGCCCCAGTACCATGAACAAACTGCTGATTATGTGCACATAGTTTGCCATAAAATAATATATTCCCCGTCTTTCCACTCATCTTCAGCATGCTTACTGCTACATACTTATTTTAAAGAGAGGCATGGTGTGTCTACTACAAAAACAAACTAGGATTTTAGATCACATCAGTAGAAAGACAGAGAGAACTATGATTCAGTTTCTGTAGTGTTTTTATTTGAATGAAGCACATTCTGATTGGCTGACCTTGAGGCAGATAAGTGCAAAACAGCTTGGAGAATTACAATATAATTATGTAAATTATACAGAGAAAATGTTTGGATCATCCGACTACATATTACCTATATCCCTACTGCATACCTATACCTATTCATAGCCTTGTCATCAACATATAAATAAACAGCTCTATGTTCCCCATCCTTATCCTTAACTGATGTATTTACCCTGCAATGCCTCAACTTCATGCTTTTACTCAATGTTTTTACTATTTGTCTATACCTGTTTTAAGTTCCCTACAACCCAATGGTACCAATACTTTGTCTCCCCTGCTCTTCTTAGCGCTCCCCTGGCCACCATTATTATTCAGACTACATTATTATTATTATTATTATTATTATGCTCATTATGACTTAGTTCAGATGCAAGCCCCTTGCTCCCCAGAATACTAAGTTGTAGAAGTAGTATATATTCCTTGGCAATTTGATTTACAATGAGTTGAATTTTAACTCCAACTGATATAAACAAAGACTGTTTGCCTGCATTTTGTCTAATTTTCATGTTGATGAGACCCTTGTGTTGTGACACCTTTGTTAATCTAACATTGAGTGTGTTTTCTGCAATCAGTTTGTATGGCAATATCAGCCAAGCAATTAGTAGTTAGCAGAAAGGTTACAGGTGTTCAGCAGAGTAGCCTCACTGACTTGAATAGACAGATACTGTGTAGGCTAATTTCATGTTATCCGTTCCGTTAGCGCCCAACCCCTTCACATAGAGCTTCGGATCCTACCTTCTGGCTCACAGTTTAAGAGAAATAAATAGGCACTCATTCACTCTTGAACTCAGGCCAGCGAGCTATATGGTGCTGTTGTTTCTTTTTCTTTTGTTTCTTTTCTGTGTTATGATGATGATGATGATGATGATGACGATGATGATGATGATGACGATGGCCTTGACAAACAATTTTGTTTTTATTTATTTACCCAGCTGTACATAGGCTATTCTTTTTTTTTAAGCTTTAGACTATTGTGTTATATTGTATTTTTTTGTCTGCCAGTTGATTACCCTGAATCTAAACCAACCTCTTGCTCAAGGTTATAAGGGATTTACTGTAGCGGGCCTGTTTGAGTCATTTTCCAGGTGCTACATAAACTATAACATGATGAACGTCATCTGAGAGGCATCGGGTGTGGTTTGGTATAGGTGTTTAGTTACTTGTGTTGTGAAACTGGAAATTACAATCTGTTTATTGGCAATTGGCAATTGTATGACAGTAAAACATATGTATTATAAATCTGAAAAGTCGAGAATTAACTGTTTATAAATAAAACAATTTATGGATAAAGATATTGAGATTATAACTTAGGCCTTATATTGGTGAAAATGTATCTTGAATAATGAATATCATTTAAAAAAAGTCAGATAATTACGGGTGAGTTTATTTAAAGATTAATATGAACTCTCCTTATTACTTACTCGTTGACATTCTGTAAGTGTGGTGAGAAAATGACATGCATGCTAATACCTGTGTCTTTTTCAGTGGCATTGAATTGTGTGAAAGGACTTCAAGTCAAGTTACTTAACCACAAAACATTACTACTCAGTCAGGGATACAGCACTGAAAAACTTTAAATTGTTTATGAATAGCCTATAGCCTACTGTAGCTTAACAATTACATTTTGGGGTAACATACCATACATGTGCCCCAATATCCCGGTTAACTCACCAAGTGTCAAGGTGTCCTTGAGCAAGACACCTAACCCCAACTACTCCCGGTGACTGGTTGCCTTGCACCTTGCATGGCAGCCATCACCATTGGTGTATGAATGTGTGTGTGAATGGATGGATGAATGTGAAGCAATACTGTACAGTGCTTTGAGTGGCTGGAAGGTAAGAAAAGTGCTATGGAGTCCATTTACCATTTACCAACTGTGCTTACTTTCTTCCTGTTTTCCAGATAGATACAGTAGCCTATTGTTATTGTTGTAAAACTGTAAAAATATGCTATGGATATATTGTGTTTTTGTGTGCAATAATGCTATACCAAATTATTATGTAAAAGTATAATGTAGGCTAATGTAAGTGTACAAATAGATCAGCGTCACATTAATAACTAACGTAAATGCACTATATGAACTGTACTTGACTGAACCAAAATGTAAGCCTGCAGTTTCCTGTTCTACACAAAACTGATATTTCCTGCTGAGTACAAAGTCTGAGTAAAGGTGTGGCCTACTATAATCATGCTACACATTCATTGAAATTGGAACACACGATTTGCAAGTGTCTTTCTTTTACATTAGGCATTTCAAAATATAACCACCCAATATTTGATCTGTCATGTTGTGTAGTCTAATTTCTTTTCTTTTTTTTTGTTGTTTTGGCCTGTTCACATGTTGAATGTCGATGGGATAAAGTAGCCTGCCTATCTCTTAAACTTAACGCCACAACTAACCAGTGTTTCTTTATGAAATACATTTAATATGCAACAATTGCGTTTTACTCAATATGCTCACAACCTTTTTTATTTGTAATAGCCTACCTGCACTGTTTTAAAGGACACATTCCAAGTATGTATAGTTGTTATTGGCATTAGCAATGTCGATGTGACACAGAGAAGTACTGGGCCTTTCAAAGTACTGTTAGGTTCCTGTTCTGTATTGGCCATAGAAGGAAAAGAGGCGGAGAAACAGGCAAATAAGAAAAGAGTGCGTATATTATGTAGAATACTGCACACAGTTTGTTTTGTAACGCCCCTATGAGGATATGGCCACCTATATAGTATTCAGCAAAATATACAAGCTAAGGAACTGATGTTGATCGCCAGTACACAAACCGGAAGTAAAAGTTTATTGTTCAACATTTGCAGATGACAAATCTGTAAATTTCGTTTTTGATACAGTAGGCTACGTAGCATAAAGACAACTCGTGTCTGCAGGACAGGCATATTATCAAGAGTGATGCACTGTGCACATCAATAACCACATTAGATGAATATAGGCTATTGTTCACTAACATAAAACAGATTAGAAATAGGCTGCTTAAATAATATTGTGCTGATTTTCTTAACCTAAACGTTGCTCGTCGTTGATAAAGACGCACTCGCGTCCCCTGCCGGAAACGGATTACTGTTTTTTGGTACCGCGAGTAATACTAATGTTTTTATCTGGATCAGTGATCAGTCATATCGTGCAAAACATTTAACTTTATGTCCTTGATAATAACATAGATAGAATATGTCTTTGTTTAACTGAATATCACTTTGTGCTGTTGCTAGCAGCTAGCCACCTATCCTATAACCCTGTAACGGCTGCGGATTGGTGCTATGTAGCCCTTCATTCATTAATGAATACGTGCTTATGGGTACATGGCTGTTTAGCGGGCAAGGATGGCTACGATGTGCTATGATATAATTTTACATTCATTCATGAAATAATGTGCTTAGTAGATACATGGCTCACGTCAACACAGCTAAGTCGGTGCGGGGTGAGCAGTTTCTTGCTTAGTAGCAACAGTCAGTGAAAACAGAGCGTTATCAGGGGGTCGTGGTGGTGATGGTGCTATTCCACACAGTCTATGTGGTATTTTCACCTGAGCTTGTCAACTACATTGCATTGAGAAGTCAACGAACTGTGTCAACTGTGAAAAGGGGCATGCAATTACTCCTTTAAAGGAAAATCACTTTTCACCATTTGCTAACCTATGTATTTTGACCTGGATTACAAGATATGTTTTCTGAGAATTCAGAATATTATTAATATAAAGTATGTAGTACTGTATATTTGCAAAGTAGGCTAATAATGAATATCCATTACATTATTGCATTTATTTTTCAGTGCAAACCACAAATGTAATAGTGTAAATCAGTGTGTAACCCAGGGGCCTGTCAGATGTTTCTTTTATTTACATTTCTATAGTTACAATAATACCTGATAGTCATGTTGTTACATTTAACCAGTTCAAGCTATAGCCTTTGTAAGAAGTAGACTGCAGCATATTAGCACTTTCAACATTTAAAAGGGCCTCTTGAAACACACAGTATCTTTAACTGGCTGTTAAAGTGATTACATTAAGCATGTATTTAGTGTGAGTTACTAAATCAATGTTCTTGTATTTCACCTAAATAAAGTATATTTGATCAATTTTGAAGGATGTACAAAAACCTAAGGAATGTACAATTATGTTTTTAAAGTAAGACACATTGTTTTTATTAGTTACATATTTGTGATAACATTCAAATACTTAAAAACCTAACGTAAATGGGAAATAATTTAATGACAACGAAAGCAATGGAAGCAGCAGTATTTTGAGGACATAGCGCCACCTTGTGGTCAATTAACCTCTTTGTCAAAGTTGCAAAATAATTTACAGACGACTTAATTAATGTAGATAGGTTAATATCTTTAATTAATCATATCACATATAATACGCATATTATATATTTATGAATAACATAAATTAGGGGAACAATTTGCAGAGAAAACGACCTCAAAAGTCACAGTTTACATTTAAAGAACATTAATAAGCTTATACATTCATATTGCCATACAAATACAGGTCTAGAACCTTAACAAATGCCAAAAGATCCAAAAGTGTCATAGGTGAAGTTGATAGCCTCCCCAGTAGGTGTTTCCTGCATCATTTCTGTGATCAGTGGATATATTCAGGAAGATGCTGTCGCCCTTTCTGAGCTTCACCATCTTGACCACGGACACAGAACCTTTTCTTATGTCTGAGTAAACTCCCTCAAATAGCACCTTATTTTTATGTGTGCTAGCACCTCTGTACAGAGTCACCAAACCTTCCCTTCCATCGTGGCCTGCCGTCCGCTCTTTCAATTTACGGAAGGTGACATGTGCGAAGAAAATGTACATGTTGTCTCGCGTGCAATGGATAGCGTTATCACGCAGAACTAGAGAGCAGTTATAGCATGGGGGGATGTCACTGTCATTCTGCCATATATGTCCTTTCATATCTGAAAACAGGAGAGAGAAAGTTTAGAATGGCCTGAAAAACAACATTTGATTCACTCGGCCTGGAGTATGGAATAGGCTGGCACAATGACATTAGACAGTAAGAAACCAACGTTAATCTTCTAATTATTGTCTAATTCCAATTTAGACAGATGATTGCTCTGATGTAGGCTGTAATGGGCCTACCGCTGGTTTCACCAGTTCTTTGAACCACCTTCACATAAATGAGATGGAGTGGGATGAAACACAATGCAGAAGCCTGTAATATGACAGGGCTCAATACCTTTCCTGAAAAGGTTTTGTTTGAGTCCACTATGGAGAACTGATATCTGACGTAGGCTACTGCAGGTAATACTAAATCTTAGATGCTGTACACCTTGATGATAGCGCCACCATCACTGATTTATGGATTAAATAATCCATTAAACAACATGTTTTAAATTATTTAAACAGACCTTTAGGTAAAGTGTACTTGCCCATAGTAAGTTGGATGTATGAGATCAGGGATCCTGAGAGACAACATAATACACATTTTAGTTTCTTGTTTATTACATTCATATATTTTCTTGTGTTTGGATGATTCAACCATAAGTGATTCAACAGTATAATGGCAAAATGTACTTTTATTAGTGATTAATGTAAAAACTTGAAAGTTATTCTTTACTTACTTGGTGGGGCAATGTGAACTGAGCTGACTGTAAAAAAAATATAATATTGATTTAAAAAAACACTTTGTATTATTTATATATATATATATATATATATATAGTAAAGGATTATATTAACATTATTTATACTGCCTTACCACACAGCCTACCCAGTGAAAATAATATGCCTGGGGTCAAATATTACAAAATATCCCTTCAATGTACAAATGTCTTTGCTTAAGGAAAGATAGGTTGATTGATTGGTAAGGAAGATGTATTATTGTTACAGTCCCACAAGCAACGTATGTGTTTTGGGAGTGGTATGTACATGTGCAACATGCCTGTTGTATGTGTATAACATTCATCCAGAAATTAATCAAAGAGGGAATTGGCTAAATGCACATTTATTTTATCACTTTTAATTTGCATGTAAAATATAAAAGTTATTATTTACTTACTTTGTGCGGGGGCAATGTTAGGGCTGGCTGTAAAAAAAAGAGAAGAAAAGAAAAGAACTATCAATTTAAAAATAAACTTAATTATACTGGATAAGTATA
>JAODUK010046622.1:0-19794 GCA_027564635.1 Typhlichthys eigenmanni
CCCCAGTCAGAGCTTTCCAATGTGGCTCAGGAAAGGGAAGTTTGGGGTCCCCTGCTGAAGCTGCTGCCCCCGCGACCCGACTCTGGATATGCACAAGAAGATGGATGGATGGTGTCAAATACCAGGTACAGTATGACAACTGCATTTTGGAGCGTAATGAGGCATGGCATGACATGGCAGTAATCTGTATATTCAAATTATAGTGGAATATGCATAAAACTAAAAGCTTTTTCTGCCAAAGTGTATACAAAGTGTGAGTGTATTTGTATGTGTCACGTGCGTCACTGTGAAATACCATAATGTTTGTTTAGGTAATTCAGTCGTGTGCTCTCACACACATCTCCCTGAGTGTGTGTGTATATTTGGCCAGGGAGCTACATTCCTTAGCAGCAGCCTCTGACGTCAATGTGAAGACATTTATAGTCTGGTAAACACACACACACACACACACACACGCGCATGCACACAGACAGAACCCTCGTTGGACAAAGTGACAATTTGGGATTTGAATTATCAGTACAGTAAATCACTACAATGTGCGTGTGTGTGCATACGTGTGTGTTTTCGCATAAGGAGAGAGGGAGAGGTTCAGGTTCAAACTTCAATCAAAGGGAACTAGTGGTGTTTATATGAGCTGTAGAGGTCTGTACAAACCCACTTTCTTCAGCATGGAAACTCAGCAGGGACCTGAGGCCTCATGTATAAATGCTGTGTACCCTATGTACAAAAGACTGCACATGCCACTTTCTGCGCCAAGACCCAGATTTATGAAGAAGAAGAAAAAAAACTTGCCGTGAAATTTCCCCTCTGTACGGAAACTCTGACCCATGCGTGTACACATAGATGCGTACAACAGGAAACGGGAACACCGATGGCAATGAATGAAACAATTATTATTATTAGTGATTTGGCGGGCTATATTTCATAAAAATACTCCTATATTTTCCGTATGTAAGGACATTTGTGACTACGTATGTGGGCTTATTAATGAGCCCCCTACTGGTGCCATCTACTCACTCTCTACACACTTTTTACCATAGAAGATACATGTTATTGGCCAGCTCTACTTAAAAGTCCACTGGGAGTTGAAGTTCTGCAGTAGGCCGCCATTGTTATAAACACTACTACATCCCAGCTCTGTTATTTTAAAACCTGCTTTTATTTAGCATGTAAGCCATGCAGTGACCCAGAGCTATATACAACCCTTCTCTAATTAGCTTGGCAGCCGTGAAGCATCTTATCTCAATGTGCTTACTATGACAGAAGCTGACCAACCCAAAGCTACCACTGCCTTCTACAAATCCCGTGTGTAATAAATACCTAATTTGTGGCCACAGTGAGAGCCAAAAAGTGTCTCCAAAAACAACTAAACAATCACGCTGCATGGACTTGTGCATGTGTGCAAACATGCGCATTGTCCAACCATGTGGTTCAGATCTGCATTTAGACAGAATGACACAGCTTTTGTTTTTCTATCTGGAGCCAAAATGCTAATTGTGTTCAGGTATTATGTACACATCGTATGGACAACACACTGGTCCTTGAATCTCATAAAGATATAAATAGACTCCCACAGTATGTATTTTAACAGAGAAACTACAGTTTATTATATTGCTGTTCCTCTCCGTACATGCAATGTTCAGTGCTATTATTCCTATTAGTATATCCACTCATATTAGCGTTAAGCTATACTGCCTCTGTCTCTCCCTGTGGTTCTCCACACACACACACTGCTGCTATGGGTATTTATGGTAACTGATATTTATGTTGTTTTCTCTTCCTCTCTCTCTCTCTCCTCTTCCCTCCCTCCCCTCCTTCCCCTCTCGTTCTCTCTGCAGTGCTAAAGGAGGCGCTGACGTCAGCCATGGTTCCCACAAAACAGAGAGGGACCCTTATTCTGCCTGGTGTGTTTGTCTCTCCTCTCCTCCTGTGTCTGTCCTACTGTGTCTGTCGCTCACGTTTCTGTGCTGTGTCTCTTCTAAGCTCTGTGCCTCTCTCGTGCCTTCCCTGGGTCTGTTCCCTCTAAGCCCACCCCAACCGCACCCTAAAGAATACAGGGCTCAGACCAGAATAGATAGAGAGAGAGAGAGAAGGGTAGGAAAATAAAACAGGGCAAATCCTCCATGTCTGCTTGTACAGATAGAAGAGAAGGGGAGAGGAGAGGAGAGCAGAGGAGAGGAGAGGAGAGGAGAGGAGAGGAGGGGAGAGGAGAGGAGAGGAGAGGACGTAAATAGCATTGGGAAAAGGTGCGCTGAGGTTCTGTGAGTCTAAAATTAGACGGCAGAGACATGGGGGAGGAGGGGAGAGTGAGACAGGTTGTTCTGTCTGCTGTAAACGACAGGGAATAAGAGAGAGAGAGAGAGAGAAAAGGCATGCCCTCTTACATGATTCCTCGCTCTAAACACACACACACACACACACACACAACCTGCCATCCAATGTGATATCCACTAGCATACTGTGTATATGTGCGTGTGCATGTGTGTGACACGATCAGAGTGAGTAAATAATGCAGTAAGAAAGTGAATCTAAAGAATAGTCTGAGTCACCTCTCCTCTCCTTGAAGGCAGGTGATTTACCGGGTGGGGGTGGGGCAGGAATCACAGCTCCACAGTGCCCCCTGTGGAGGTGTTCTTGTGCAACATGCAGTAGTTGTATGTCTCTGAGTTAAAGAGCTACAGCCTAGAAAGACGCATTATTTCTTCCACCATTACCTCAGAACAGGTTTGTGTCAAATAAGACATCAGATTAGAATGATTCAGAGGAGAAACAAATGATACTGAAGGTTACAGGTGTGTGGTTCTGATGACAACGTGATTAATTAAAGATATACTACGCAATTGTAAGCTTATACACTTTTTGTCAAATTCACCAAATGTCTCCTCGCTATCTTACCGTTCTCTGTGCGTGTTGAAAAAGATGATCTGATACTCCTACACAGCCCTGGCTCGGTAAATAGTAACATAAACAAAGTGGCGAACACCGCTCACAACAATGGCCTAAAGACTTCGCAGTGTGTTTCCAATGTGTGGGGCAGAGCTTCTGAGGGAACATCCTATGGCATTGAAGGGAGAGTGTTTTGATCTGAGTTTGAATACAGCATGCGTTGACTTACTTTATCTTTAAGGATAAGAATGTATAGATTAAAGGCGATCCTTCTGGGTAAAATGTTGTCAAATGTCATTTTTAGGAGATCCATATATCCAGTCACAACTAACTGCCACCTTTCAAGACACTGCATGCTGCAATGCATGCTGGGTAGAAGGGACACTACCATTCTGCGAGTTGACATCACACCTCCCTCTAAACAACCGCTCTGCACTGTCTGTAAAACAACTAAGTATTGGAAGTGATTAGTATTGGAAGTAAATTCTGTATTTCCTCAACATCGAGTGCACAGCACTGTATCCTACACAGCATTACTGAATGGACATGCTACTGTAATGGATCCTACCTTTCTATTGACATTGAAATGATTTGTATGAATACATGTCATTGTTATGTTGCTGCCACACGTCTCCTCAGCAGTTTATTCTAATACTTAGCTAGGCATATGTCATCATCACTTTAAATGCATTTATATTCATGTAAGTTGTGTGTCTCTATAAAAATACATAACTGAGAGAACGTCAAATTCATACTACACATCTGCTCAAGGTGTGTGCATATATATGTGTGTGTGTGCGTGTGCATGTACTGCAGTGGATGACTCATCTCTGCGTTACTATTTGCAGACACCCAACCACTGGAGTCACTGTGTGTGTGTGTGTGTGTGTGCGTGCATTGCATAATTGCATTACTGAAAATCTATCTACTGAAATGTAACCATAGCAACCAGTCAATTGAGTCAATCACAACTATATACTCATAACAATCACACACATACTATACACTCGCACACATCGACATAACACACACACACACACACACACACAGTCCCGTGAGGGGCTTCTACTCTCGGCCGTCTACTAAACAAGAGTGTGATAAATGCCTTGCTCAAGGACACCTTCACAGGGAGGTAAGTAGAGAGTGCTGGATGTTTGAATCCACCATACCTTCCTGTAAGCATCCACACACCAATGTGACACCAATGTTGGCAGTAAGTTCACTATAGTAATATGTCTGCTACCAGTATTCTTTTGTACATGTACACATTTACACATTTTAATATAGATCCCTCACATATGGATTTGACAGTAGAGATAGGACAAATAAATGGAACATGTGTTGTTGTCATTTCTCAACAACTGACAATGTAGCAACTGCCTATAGTGAAATATATTTATATATGTATTTCAATATCAGCCCATAATATTTACCCGTCAAGACCTAATGCACATACCCTTAACTGCTCCCTAATACTGTAATTGTACTCAACGCTTTTGCCTTGTGCTAAATTAGCTAATTTCACTTACCGGAAGTGGGTGATGAATTCATTAGTCAGCTACTTTCACCGTGTGTGTTAAAGTGGGTCTTCAGTGTCAGCCATGTGTGGCTTCACAGCCTAAAACAAAGACACAGCGAGTGAATGAGTGTGTTTGTTTTTACTTCTGAATGTGTGTGTGTGTGTATGTGTGCCTCTAATGAGATTTATTAGAAAACGCTTGCACTAAGCCAATGTACTGTAGCATTAGCCAATTGTTATTCTCCCATGCTGTTAGCTCTAGTAATCTATCATGTTGCATGAAAGTGAGCATTATTACAATAACACAACATCTATAAAGATGATATTACATATATTCAACACACACACACACACACACAGAGAGAGAGTCACTTTAACTTTCTCTCTAACTCTCTCTCCAGCATCTTGTCTCTAAATAGCAGCAGGAGAGTCGGAAGTGTTGCCTAGCAACCATGGAGTTGCTGTCGTGGTAACCGCTCACCTGAGCTTTTGCCCTAAACAGACAAGCTCGATATGTGCTATATGTACGCGCGCGCACACACACACACACACACACACACACACACATCACAGGAGGCTGACAGCCACTCAGCCAATTCAGCCATCATACTGAAGTGACATCCTTGAGCGAGACAACTCTACGTCAATGTGACTCGCTCGTTCCCTCGCTCTCCATCCACCTACCTACGCATAATGCCTATCTTACACACTTTCTTTCATATATATGAGTGTGCTCAAGATAAGCATGGAAGATGTCAAAAGTGTCTGCAAAGTTAACATGGGGCATTACAATACACCAATAGGGCAGTCCACATCCTTAGCCAAAACACAACCCTGCTGCCTGACTTAAATTCTCAATAACAATAATGGTAATTATTTTTTTCCTGTGCCATTCCTGACACATTCACCTCCCCTCTCTCCGTCACAGGGCTGAGCAGATGAGAAGCTGTGATGAATCATATGTATGCAAATTAGCATGAAACTCAGTTGATGCCATAATCTATCTTCTAACTTCTAATGTATCTTAGTAACCAATAATAACTGTTTTTAATAAGATTTGCAAACAGAACAGAATAGTTATTTGCCTAATACAAATACAATAGGTTTGTTTGATCACAGTCTACAATATATAGACAATATTGCTTGATACGTCATTTTTGGTTTTGTGCACTCGGTTCAGAGGAATCCAGTGACTTTAATATTAATAATATGTTTTGAAGATAGACAGATGGAAGGATAGAACGATATGAGACAATTAAAGGACAAAGAAGGTGGGGACCACTGCAGAGGAAAGTTTGAAGGAGAATTTGGGAGAGAGAGGGTGAGAGAAAGGGGGGTTCAGAGACTGTGAAATGAATGCATAATGTATTGAATTAACCATCGCATCACCTCTCTTGTTATTTAAGCAGAAACGATGCTATTACTGTTGTGTGTCTACTCATGCAGTATTGCATTCGTTTGGTGTACTGCAACTCATTCGTAATTTGACACCTTAAAACGATATGGTGCATGAGGTATAATTAATTAATTTGCATGCATTAAAAATACATACAATTATTTACATCCGTCTATCTATAACTCCAAAAGAATACAGCTGCAGGGCTGTAGTTTTTTTCTGTTGAGTACCGTATGACAGCCAACTAGACTTGATGTTACATAACAGGCGACTTGGCGTTACATCCCGTTAACTACCGTCCATTGTAGGGTAATTGCTAACGTTTTCAATTTTGCAGAAAGGCATTGTACCACAACGCCAAGGTCATTACCCAGTTGCCAAATTATTCCAACAGGTTAAACCCCTAAATGTAATAGCCTACAAATTAAAACAGCGAAAGGACCAGCTGAGCTAACCACCAGTTACAGTACGGTACCCTACTGTCGCTAGCAATACATTTCAACTTTCCGATGGAGGAAAGGGCGAAGACAAGCTAATGTTGTTAGCACGCAGTCTAAAGTTGGCTAGTTATCTGCGAGAAAAAACACTCCTCTCCCCCTCCTTCTGCTAGCACACAGGCAGACGAGCGTTAGCCGCCCGCTAGAAACGCGGTCCTTACGAGATACACAGGCAACAGCAAGAGTACAGTTAACTGCATTGCACGCTCCTCTCCCGCTCCCGGTTCACTCTATTCACTCTATTACTTTATCCCTCTGTCTCTCACTCCTTTTTGCCGTTTGTCTGTCTGCCTGTCAGCGTATTTCTCTGTCACTTTCTTTTTGTTTCCACCTCTCTCTCTCTGTCTCTCCCAGTCCGGGTCTCTCTGTAGTCTATACCGCAGCACGGTGGTCTCCAAAACTGTACCGTGGGTGTCGGCGGGGCTCCTTGTTAAATGTGTTCGCCACTCGGTGATTCTCCAGTGGGCTGTTTTGCAGGGAGACACGGTCTTCACCACAGCTCGCCTCTTATTCCGGATGAAATGCCTAATTTTTCCCTGTCACAACTGTCTCACCTCCTCCATATTTACAGCCTGCCCCCCCCTCTCCCTCTCCCTCTCTCTCTCTCTCTCTCTCTCTCTCTCCCTCTCTCTCTCCCTCTCTTTCCTCTAACAACAACATTACTGACGTCCTTCTGCCACGTGACCAGTCTGACGGAGCTAAAAATAGAGTCGCTTACAAACTAATGGATGGCTGGATACAGACAGACAGACAGATAGACAGATAGATAGAACATTCACTTGTTCATATGTAAATTTTGCGCTTTTGAAGAAAACCAATTTTTGTCAATATCTTCTTTAACACCTAAATACTGCTGGACACTTCAGCAGGGTAGAATTTAGACTGGGGGGGGGGGGTTGTCATGGATACCACTATAGCACTAAAGAAGGGTACAGAATGGGGGCTAGTCAGACAATAAATTACCAATTTACTGTAATTGGATTGGACTAATGGGATTAGGTTAATCCTATTGCATGTAATCCAACCCTGGTTGTTTGAATTTTCGCATTCAGGTACACAATTAAACAGAAATGTAGTACTGTCAATCAAAAGCATCTGTTGACATATCCTGAAATCATTTTTAAATAAAACAGTATACTTGTTGTAATTGTGTCTGCATGTAGCAACTCAACTGTGCACATGCATTTTCTGCATAGCCAATGTGAAGTTTGTTATAGTGGGTTACAAGCAGGTTGTAAGAGGCAGGGACCAGGTTAGGAACTTCTGTTCTACAAGTCATTGGCGATAAAACAGCCAGAGCATCAGAGCTTTTGCAGTGTTTCACACAAGTGTATTTTCAGTGTATTTTCGCTGTGCTTTTCTAACCCTATAATATTCTACTTGCTACAATTCTGTAAGAATGTTCTTTGTCTTATAAGCCTGAGGCTTTTTGGGCCACATTTTAGGCAGAGTGAAGAAAATGGATTAATAATATGAGGCAAAACATTTTTGCAAAATTCTACATGAATTCAGGTATTACATGTTTACAATAAATTGTGGAAATATCCTGTCTAAAATCAAATATTTTGACATAATGAATGTAATCATTATACAGGACCACTTTAATCACACTTTGCGATCAGAGAAAAAATCCAGCAAATTTCTATTTTAGGGCAAAAAGTAATTTGTATACATGTCAAACTACATAGCCTAATGTCCCATTTAATTTGAGCCTTCCAGACATTTACCCTGTACTGTGTCAATGCAAAGTGCTACAATATTAGGTCTGTTTGAGGTCCGGCTATACATCCTATTGTACCTTCATGTGTCAGTGTTTTATTATGTTAGTTGCTGCAGTACTAAAAGTGAACATTGACAGAAATAGCGCAGTAGTGGGGGAGCAAGAAATGACAGGAACGAAAGAGGAAAGAAATGTTCTAGTGAGGCCTGGTTGCCATGGTAATGCTACCCTCACTTATGTTTAGGTACTCAGCAGGTGCCTCTTGGGTATTTTTAAAGAAGGCTACTGATTGGTTAAGGCCTTATGAAATGAGGATAATTTATGATGAAGCAGAAAGGTCATTTCAGAGGAAGGAGGAGACACAAGTTTTTTTTTTTTTTTTTAATGTTTTGCATTCAGATGTTTATTTCAGCATATAACAATTTTGGATTCTCTGAAGTAAGATTGAGTGTTGCTAATAGCTAGCAGCTCCAGCTCTTCACTAGCATCATCTAATGTTTCAGAAATCAAGGTAAATCATTCGCAAACAGTATGAAGCAAGTAAATCATCTAACCACTGCAAAAAATGTTCCTGCATGTCCTCACATCAGGATACAATATGGCAGTAGGCGGTTTGAGAGACACGTTGTGTAACTTATGTTCCAGAAGCAAGCCAGTAAATATCTGACTACTAGACTATTTGAG
Source organism: Typhlichthys eigenmanni (assembly GCA_027564635.1). Lineage (NCBI taxonomy): Eukaryota > Metazoa > Chordata > Actinopteri > Percopsiformes > Amblyopsidae > Typhlichthys > Typhlichthys eigenmanni. Next base: position 8,703 of record JAODUK010046622.1, read on the forward strand.
TTTTTTATACTTAGACATTACATGAAAATATTGTTCTAAGATATTTGTTTGTCCGGTCCACAGCGCCATCTACCTGTCCGGCGCTATATGTGCAATTAAGAAATAATGAGGCTATAGCCCTACATATAATATAATATAATATAATATAATATAATATAATATAATATAATAAAATGTAATATAATATAACAATGTGTGTTTTATAACTAGGCTACGTGTCTTCGTTTTGATCTGCTCAGATGCGCTGAGATGCACTCAGATGCAGTCAGATTCACTTGTCGCTCAATTGCTATAAATCGCTTGGCTTCTTTTTTATTATACATCCATGCCCATGGTCCATACATTCTACTCAGACAACCCGCAATCGTTGTCATGGCAACGGACCTTATAGTTAGTCATCATCACCTCTATCCCAGATGGGAGGGGCTGACCTGGACAGGATGGGAGAGACAAACTGAGAGGGCCGACAGCATGGCCGAGAGGAGTGTCAGATAATACATCCATGAGTGTCAGATACATTTTTGATTATATTAGTTCCAGTGTTTATCTACAACGTCGTGACGTTGGCTTGACGTCGGTAAGAACATGAGACTGTCTTAAGCCAGTCTCATATTTTGATAAAATATTATTAAATCACATTATCACTAGCCAATATCATATAAACTCAGATAAATATAGACTACAGCCTACATTTTGTCTAATCCACAGGCCTGCCGATAGGGTACTGTACACGGACGCACGAATGCACTTAACTCAGCCAGCAATACAATTCCCTCCCTCCCTCTCTCTCTCCCTCTCTCTCTCTCTCTCTCTCTCTCTCTCTCTCTCTCTCTCCCCCCCAATGGGACTGGAGAGGCTAAACGCGGATGTCTAGTGACAAACAGCTGCTGTTCTTTTCGAGGTTTTAACACGTCGGTTGGTAAGTCTGCACCGACACCCTCGCGCTCTCACACACAGCACAAAGCCAGTCCCATAGTCATAATAAGTATCCTACCGGGTAACATGTAGCCTACATGCGGAGTACGCTCGGTATTAAATTAGTGACCAGGAAACGGCAAATGGACAGGATTTGACTACACCTAGGCTAGGCTGTAGACACTAGCATACACACACGCACTGACCGCGGTGCCGAACAAGTGGTTTTTAGGTATGCTGAGAAATAATAGGCTACCGGTAATATAACCGGTCTTAACGCAACTCTCTCTTCTGTCTCTATATTGATTGCGTGCTTCTTGAAAACCCAAATCATATTGTCACCTTGCATGTTGTATGCTCATGAGTGCAGTGGGAATTGCCTTCAGCACATTTGACAGAAAATTAAAGAAAAAACTCTGTTCATCTTCTGACCTGGATTTACATGCAACATGGAGTAACGTCAATATATTCTTACTTTCAAGTTATTTAGACCAAAACTTACTTTCAAGTTATTTAAACCAAAACAAATGCTACTGGGCCAAACACGCTGGCTGGCCTGGCTATGAAAACAAATAACAGCTGAGCTCAGGTTTACAACCATATAGTTCTGTTTACAACAGAGAGAGAGAGATGTCATTCTCTGAATCTCTGCTCAGAAATGATCCATATTCTTCTATACAAAATACAGCTGCGGACAAAAGTATGAGCTAGACCAGTGCAGAATTTTCTCAGATTTTTACTATTTATACATTTGTATTTTTTTACTTGCATGTAATATATGTATTTTTAGATCTACATTTATATTTCCTCCATTTGTTATGTTTTACATTTACAGTATATTTATACTACATTTTTAATGTGCAGTGGTCAATTAATTTTTTTTACGGCTGTAGTTTTTTGCTACTTCCAAAAGTAGTTGTTATAATAAAGTGACTAACTCCAACCTATTTAATTGCAAGCATTTTCTATTTTCGTTGTGTCAAATAGCTGCCTGAAACACATTATCAGTAAGGATATTCTCTCTCCCTCCCCCTCTCTCTCTCAGCTGATGGAGCCCAGTCGGTTCCAGCTATGGTGGCTGGTTGCAGGGTGTCAGGCTGTGGGTGTGGCTATGGTGGTCCTGGTTGGTGTGTGGATGGGTCACTACAGGGGAGGCTACGCCTGGGATGGCTCATCTCACGAATTCAATGTTCACCCTCTGTGTATGGTCCTGGGTCTAGTCTTCCTTTATGGAGATGGTAATCAATCAATCAATCAATCAATCAACTAACCGACCTGTGTGTGTGTGTGTGTGTGCATTGCACTGCCTCAGGCAATGTTAACCTGACCTGTTGCATTAAGATGACACTTCACTGGAACACAATTGATGCTAGGCTGTCTCTCTGTTTCTCTTTCACATCATGTTGGAGATCTGAGAACTCAATTAGGACAGACAAGGCCAGTTTTATGGTCTCTGTGTCTGTTCGTATACAGTGGGGGTTTGGCAGCAAATGGAAAAACATAATTACTGTCATTCTTAATGTTTCACGTTTAGTTCCTAAATGTGTAATGTTAACAATAACTCACTCGTTTGTATAGTTAAGTGTCTCACATTAAGCCTGTCATTTTCTCAGTTTATTTTTGACTGCCGTTTCATAATGAGAATGAAACTGGAATTTCTCACATGGAATTTGAGTAAATAGCTCTGAGGGACAAGCAATCACAAATGCATCAGGAAATATGTTGAGCCAACAGAATACATTGTGTATTCATAAGCAGAATAACATTGTGTGGTCTTGTTTGAATTAGAGTGGGACTTGTGCCTCAGAGCAACAGATTGCCACCGCAATTGCATTACAGCAATACACAGCAAAGGGCAGCCATCCATTAGTTTAAAGTGTCCGTCTGTGGTCATTTGCTGAAAAAGAAAACCATTGTGTGGTGTGTTTATTGGCATTAAGGCAAGCCGAACACACACACACACACACAGGTGCGTGCTGACTCATTCTGAAGTGTATTTGCCATTAGCAGAAAACAAACTGAATATACACACTGGTTAGAAAAGGATTCAGTATGAGATGGTTATTGTCCTCTATAGTATCATTCCCTCTGTGTCTCAAAAGTGTTCCACAACTGTTCTCTTTGTGCCTCATAGTTAATGGTTTCGTGACTTTATTGTATTGTGTATTTGGTGGTCATGTATGGCGGTTGCTCTCACAGGCCTGTCAATTCTGCTTTCATTCCTGAGCCTCATTTGATATAAGGACTTGAGATATATCATGTTGCTAATATTATAGTATGTTTGATGTTAACAATATTTAGTTATTATTAATATTATTATTATAATAGCCATTAGAATATGGCAATATATAGTCATTGTAGTAAATTAATATGTTTACTGCTGAATGACAGATGAGGCTTCCCCTAATTTTATGTTTCCCACTAGTTTATGGTTTCAAACCCTGTCACTTTATTGTGCAGGGTTCCCACTGGTCATGGAATTTCTGGAATATCATGGAATTTTAAAAAGTCTATTGCAGACATGGAAAGTAAAATATTTTGATAATTGTATCAAATTTAACTCACTTAAAGTCTTGAAAAACAATTGATTGATAATTGTCTGATATTTATCTCTCTCTTCAGCCATCCTTGTCTATAGAGTTTTCCGGAATGAAGAAAAAAGGAAAGTTAAGGTGCTCCATGCTGTCGTCCATATCCTGGCTCTAATAATCAGTATAATAGGTATTATTATTAATGTTATTATTATTATTACCACCACTGTCATTATAGTTATAACAGACTATGACAACAGACAATGTAAGATACTATCCGATCAATGTATTTTTGTGTTTGTGTATAGGGATAGTAGCAGTGTTTGACTTCCACAGGACAGCAAAGATTCCAGACATGTACTCCCTACATAGTTGGTGTGGCATGGCTACATTCATCTTTTTCTGTTTACAGGTATAATATACACACACACATGCACAATGTTTTAGACATCCATCACAATAAAGGATAAGGTTGCCATCATCTTTAGTGTTTGAGCTAGTTAGAAGTTGTCCGTCATTACTGTACATGTTACAAGGGCAGCCATTGCATTAGTTCTGTATTTGTGCTTAACACTGGAGAACAATGCAAATGGAGAGAACACGTGGAAATGATAGAAAAAAGCATGCACAATGTGTATGTTGGCATGACACAGACTGGATATTGTAAAGAAAATGGAAGAAAGAAATTATTGCAGGTATCAGATGTTCATTAAATATAGACGTGATAATGTTGGTGAAGGGTCATGGGATCAATTCCTGACATCCTTGAGTAGGATGCCTAACCGCTACTTGTAATTGTAATCGCAGTATGTTGCTTCTGGCTAAAACTGTGCTGTGTTCTACTTAATTTTAGCATATTTATGGTCCATATAATGTTTTGGTATAGTATATAATGTCTTGTGTTGCATCTTCCTCTTTGTTTCAGTGGGTGATGGGCTTGTTGTTCTTCCTGTTTCCTGTGGCATCGGCATGGGTACGGGCTCGGTACCTTCCAGTGCATGTGTTCTGGGGTGTGGCACTGCTGGCCATGTCAATAGGCACCTGTCTAATAGGAATCACAGAGAAGCTGCTATTTTCAATCATGTAAGCTTATATGGATGGCTGGATAGATGGATGGACAGCAGAGGTGTTTACCCACTGTTTAGACAGGTAGATGTATTACACTGTAATTAAACTGATTCAATACTTTAGAACGTTGCCTTTTAAAGGAATGGTTTAATAAACACAACTCTAGGGAGATAAGGAGACTGGTTTGTGAAGATAGCTGGTTACTGTAGTGAATGGTCAAACGTAAAGCTTTTACACCTTATTATAAAAACGCAGTCAGAAACTAACTCCTGTCTCCTCCACACCAGGCCAACCTACTCCACGTTCACTGCAGAAGGTGTGCTAGCCAACATTCTGGGCTTGTCACTTGTGTGTTTCGGAGTGATAGTGGTCTGTGTGGTCACAAAGGAAGAGTTCAAACGCCCCCCGAGCCCAGAAGAGGAAGCTCTGTCTGTCCACTTCAAGACCCTGACTGACGGGGAACCTCCTTCCTCACCGTGACCTTGTCTAACCTTGTCACTTTCAGCTGACCTCTGCCAACATGTCGTCTACTGGCCATGTTATTTGCTTGTGTTATCCTTCTAGCTAACTGACAAGTCGACCTGTCTTTCTTGACACCACCAGGTTCTAAATATCTTCTTTGTGTTTCAATGCTAAATTCAGTTAACCAAAGAGCTGGTTTCCATGTTTTCAACCCTCCCCTAAATTCAAGTGCCGTATATCAGTATGTATGCACAGTATGTCTGGTGCAGCAGCTACAGCTTTTACTGAACCGTTCACTCTCGTAAAGCTGCCACATTCTCTACATCTTAGTATTACATTAAAGTTGATTTAAATGGATGTAGAATCCACCAGGTTGTGTCTTTTAAAATGTTACTGAAGCAAGGAGAATTTTCAAGCATTTTACATTTAGTTATGGTCCTAATGAACTGAAGAGTGTCACACCCACAAAATACAGCAAAAAATAAATAAAACCTTTCTCAAACGACAACCGTTCTGTCCTCTGAACCCACCCATTGTTTTGGTTTACCTTTGAGCTGAAGAAATATATGCTATTGTGCCAAAATATTTATGCCAACAGACTGATCGTACTATCTGAATTCAAATGACATGCAGTATCAGTGGTTCACAGACAAGAAATAAGACGTGTTATTAGGGATGAAGTGTCCATATCCATCTCTAAATTAAGATGGAGTGTTGCGGTCCAGTCAGACTGCCTGAAATCCACAGATTATGTAATGATGCTGCTTCCAGGCTAACCAATGCTGTGTCAAGCAAACAATTCAAATGATATTCCACTGTGGACATCCAGACCTTGCATGTTTAGTAGTAATAGTAATTAAAAGTATTAATAGCCTTTGTAGTAGTGGTACATTGCAGTATGGTGGTATGTGATCGTCTACCTGGGTAAATTAGGCAGTTTTTAAGTGCTTTAATGGTCAGATAACTCTGTCACTGCTCTTCTAACACTGTATTTGACTATCCTGCCAAATTAGTATTTTATATTTGTATTTTGACCAGAGCAGAACACCTGCTATTAATCTTAATACTGTACGTACATTATATGAAACTTTAAAACTCTTTTAGTTCCTATATTTAGTCATAATTTGGTGTAACATCTACTTGTGTCTACATGTGAAATGTGAATCAATACATTAGAATAAAATGAGCTTGTCCAAGTTAAATATTTGTTTTCTGCTGTAATATTGCTCAGCTGTGTAAAACAGGTATGTTGTAATTGAATTCATAATTAAATGTAATCCAATATGCCTATTGTATAAAAATTTAATAATTTCAGGTACCTTTTAAAATGTATTCTGGAAATTAGACACTGTTGTGTGTTGTAAAATGTTGAGAATAAACTGTTCTGTTTGTTCTGGGCATGTAGAGTATGTCCTGCAGAGCTTCAGTAAGCATGTATGTTTTGTAGTGTATTATATTATTAGATTTTATACATTTTTATTTAATTTTACATTTTCTGAAATGGACAGGAAATATGTAACCTCAGCTGTGCAATGACGCAACTATGATCAGGAACTAATACAAATCTACACAACTGCTTGAAAATGACTGGCTGGAAACACAATTTGATCATTTTGAACTGGCTACAAATGTCATAGTTACAAAATAGATATTTTCCTGCAATTACCATACTGTCCAGAATGTAGGAATTTCCATGCATGATTAACTTTCCTTATTAATGTAAAATGTTATATTATTCCATGTTTGAATGTCCATTGATTTGTCCAGCAGAGCTCCCTGGACACTTGTTTCTTCTTGAGAAATAGCTGTTCCCTCAATAAGCATGGTCAGACATTTGTTATTATCTCATTACTTATATACTATATATATATATATATATATATATATATATATATAGAGAGAGAGAGAGAGAGAGAGAGAGAGAGAGAGAGAGAGAGTATATAGTATATAAGTAATGACTTGTGCGTCGTTTTCTGTTGTCCTGCATGACGTTTGAGATCAGACTAATCCTGGGACCGTGGAACTGGAAGTGGCCATAATTCACTGTCTTATTCCACCTCAGTCAATCGAACACATTAGTTGGACACACTGCTAATACCTCGTGTGGTCTGTGTGCTCTCAGGTGTCAGGGAAGTAAATAAATACCTCGTGGTGTGTGTGTGCTCTCAGCTGTCAGGGGAGTAAATCTTAACAAGGTGCTGCAGCTCGCTAGGGTAGCCACTCACCGGACAGCAGTGGTTGGCTTTCACATACACATAAATGCATCGGTAGCAGTACACGAAGCCTGACGTGGACACAACTGTGTCATTGGTCCGCGGCTTACGGCACAGAGGACACACCCTGCACAAGCTCTGATTGGCTGCTTTCTGATTGGACGAGGCGGGAAACGGCTCCTGCATCAGGTGGAGAGGGGGTGGAGGGATGGGCAGGGAGACCAGGCTCCGGGTGGAGGCCTGGTTCTCAGAGGAGTACCACCACTCCAGGAACTGCAGCAGGAAGACGCCCAATGACAGGCCAGAGGAGAGGGTGATGGCCACGCCCTCGGCCACGCCTGTAGCTACATGCCAGCCCCTCTGTAGCAGGCTGTGAGCACAGAGGAGGAGAGAGGCTGAGTGCTCCTCCAGCTTTTAACATAAACATTAGACTAGACAGACAGACTGACATAAAGGGACAGACTGACTGACTGACAGACAAAGAAGCAGCTTTCTCTCAGGGGTAGAATGCTCTCTTTCTTGAATCACATTAATCACATTTAGAGACACATAAACAAACAGATGGATTGACAGAGATATTGATAAGCGGCAGACATGCACATTTACACAGACAGACAGGTAAACAGAAAGAGGCAGATAGACAGACAGACAGACAGACAGACAGACAGGTAAGCAGAAAGAGGCAGGCAGACAGACAGACAGACTCAGAGACAGCCAGACAGACAGGTAAACAGAAAGAGGCAGGCAGACAGACAGACAGACAGACAGACAGGCAGGCAGACAGGCAGACAGGCAGAGCCAGCCAGGCAGAGCCAGCCAGGCTGTAAAACTGACCTCAGGCCTGCTGTGTTAACGGTGTCCTTCATCTGTCCTGCATGTTGGAGCTCTGCAGCGGTGAGGTGAGCCAGCTGTTGTCCAGCCAGCCACAGGAGTGGGGAGTGAGAGCGTGCGCGGCCAAACACATAGAGCAGCGTGTGCCACAAGCGCCAGGCGTCCCAGGCCGTGCGCAGGTACGGCCAGGCCCCCACAAGGCCCCTGTACAACCTCTGCATCCTGGAGCCGGCCGGGCGGATGGAGAAATCCTCCTCCTCCCGCTGCCGGGCAAGAACCCGCTCCAGCTTGGCGCGCACGTACGGCGCCAGGCACAGCAGAAGAAGAGAGCGCCAGTGGGACTTCCTGCTGAGGCCTGGACGGGGGACAGGAAGTGGGTGCGGAGAGGCGGGCACTCTCCTCAGGCCGTAGAAGTTCTCAGAGAAGGAGGCAGCGTGGGCCGACAGGAAGTGGTTCTGCAGCAGAACGTCCAATAGCAGGTAGAGTTCGTCGAACCGGCGCCACAACACACCACAACGAGCTGGGTCAGACTCTGACAGAACCTTGTGGGAGACATCATCACCATTATTATAATAATTATTATTATTATAAACATCATTACAGAACTGATAAGGCCTGGGCATCTCCTTAGGGAGGTGTTCCAGACACGTCCAGCTGGGAGAAGGCCTTGGGGGAGACCCAGGACTAGGTGGAGAGATTATATCTCCACACTGGCCTGGGAACGCCTCGGGATCCCCCAGTCAGAGCTGGATAATGTGGCTCGGGAAAGGGAAGTTTGGGGTCCCCTGCTGGAGCTGCTGCCCCTGCGACCCAACTACAGATAAGCGGATGAAGATGGATGGATGGATGGATGCATGGATCATTATCATCACCACCATCACCATCTCAAGTGCACATTCATTACTTAGGTTACAGTTCCAGCTTCTTCAAGTTTCTCTAGAAAAATACATCCACTTTAACTTAACTTTATTGTTAAATTGTGTGTGTTTGGACTCTCTTTTTTAATGGGTGTCACATTGTGGGGGCGTCACCTAGATCAATTGTTTATTCTGAAGGTCTGGGCAGTGCATGCTTGTTTTGGAGCCTGCTGCATTCTACATCATGATTTGTGTTTGTGTGGTATTTTTGTATGCAGTACTGAGTCTGACCTTGACAGCATGTTTCAAAGCGGGTCGGACTGCGTCAAGTAGGGTCTCCTGAGCCAGCACCTCAAACACAGACGGTCGCTCATCTGTTGCCACAGTGAGATGTGCACCCGCCTCCGCCATCGCAAATATATGCTACTGCTACCTGCATACAGCAATACAAAATCTGTATTTCTCAAAGCAAAAAGTACGTGAACAAAAATCCTGTTTCCATCGTACCTGCACGCAGGCATGCGTTGAAAGAGTATTAGATTCTGTTTTACAGTCGCAGAAAATATAATTTCAATTTAATGCTATAGGCGAAGCACAATCAAGACACCTAGCCTCATAAATAGTTTGCCAGTTTTCCATTATATTTGTTTAGGCATTGGTTTATCATCAGCACAAGACTTTGCTCCTATTATCAATGTACTTCCGGGTACAGACTTTTCCCCGCCTTGACGTCGTGACGCATAAAAACATATGTACGTGCGTACGTTCCGCTGTCGCCCTCCTGATGATCGCCGGCCAAGGAATGGCGGTTCCTGGTGTTGGTAGTTGGTTTGGCGTCGGGAGTGTCGTCTCCTGTCGCACCTGCCTAGGACAACATCTCCAGGGAGAGGTCGTTGCTTTCGACTATCGGTCCAGGATGTTGACGTTGAGTATCCTTCTCCAAACTACTGTCACAGTCACGATGGGTTTGATTATTTTCCACAAGTCAACATGGGATTTATTGTTGTCTCGTTAGTCGTAATCATCTGATATGCCTAACTTTGCATCGTAGAGTTTCTTTCCCGTGCTCTTTATGAATACCTGTATGCCACTTGCATATAGACTATCACTTCTTAACAAAATTGTTACGGCGCTGACCTGAACTCTAGTTGGAAGTAATTCAAAGTAAATCGAGTCTGTCAGAGATAACGCCCCCTAATGATCCTGTATCTTGGCATATCCCGATACATTTCTCATCTTAGATCGACTTATTAAGCTTTTTTTATTTTTGTATATCTTTTATATAAAGTAGGTTTCTAACAACTATTTCTGGGAATGGAATGATAAAATAGTTGTAAAATACATTGAGCTAAACGTGATTACATTGTCATTATCCTAACAGAATGTGTTTGTTTACAGTAACTGGTCTTTGACCTGCTCAACTATTGTACAAATACTGGAAGCAGCTTTGAATAAAAGTGTCTGTTAGCCTATATGCTGTAAATGTTCTATTGGAACAGCTTGTGAAAACAAACAGAACCGTTAGTGCTGTTCATCGAGCACTATAGAAACGCAACAGAAAGCGTGTGTGTGAATGATATTCCTTAACCCCTCAACCTTCAGGGTGTCCCCCGTCCAGCGGTAAACAACACCTGAGTGATGTCTATCTGATAAACCTGTCCTTTGCCTCTGACGTGCACGTCATCAGAGAGTGTGCACACACACCCTCCCCCCTCGCGTCGCTCAACATTAACAAGGTTAATGTACTTTTTGAGCCCCTGTCTTTTGCCTAAATGTTTTTTAAGTTACCGCTGTTAATGTATGGTCTATGAGGTCCTGTGACAAATTAAAAATACAGTATATAAAGTGTGTGTGTGTGTGTTAGCTTGATCGCAGGCTCCAGGCTGAAAGGGGGAAGAAGTTGTCTTCAGCCTCGGCTCTCAGTGCAGGAGTCTCACCTGAAGGACAACACCTATTCTATATCATCCTGAAAACGTAACCTATAATCCACGCACACACACACAGTACACAAGTGTTCTGCACTATTGAACATGTTTTATTTCGTTTGGCTGTACATTGGAATCTGTAGATATTTGCCTTGTGGACTGAAGTCATCTTATCGACAAATAAGATGATATCCAACGCTGGTAGTGGTTGATGGTCCAGGTATCGTTCGTTCATTCGTTTTTTCGTTTATATTGGAAAACGAAAAAACGAGAAAACAACTCCTTTTCCG
>JAODUK010046633.1:0-19788 GCA_027564635.1 Typhlichthys eigenmanni
CCGCAACGTCTGTACCGAACGGTTCAATACGAATACACGAACCGTTACACCCCTAATATATATATATATATATATATATATATATATATATAAGCATTGCTAGACCATATATAAGCATTGCTAGACCAAAACCATTTATTGCCTGTGTAGAAATTCAGACATGCATTGTTTTTGTTAGCTACAGTAGTCTAGCCTTCTAGTGTTTTACAGGAGAACCAAAACAGAATGTGTGTGTGTGTGTGCGTGTGGCTGTGTGTGTGTGTGTTTGTGTGTCTGCAGGGCTACGAAGTCAGGAAGATAAGCGCCATTGACCAGGATCTGGGCAGACCAAGAGGCCTCGGGTACACAATCATCTCAGGTCTGTGGCACATAATCAATTGGACACGGACAGCGCACGGAGGCCAATCAATCACTACTTATCATAATCCCACAGCAATAATAGACGCGTCTCATCAAGTGCAACAATCAATGGCTGCCGAGAGCTGAGCTGAGGAGGGCAGAATGGGCCTGTCCATGAACAGCTATTAATCACAGCATGTGCACCAGTCATCCCAGCGACGCTCAGGACTATGACTCAGCAGCTGCCGTGTGTCAGGGTTATGCTGAGTGGCAAATGACACCTCCAGTCATGGCAGTTGATCTCTTATGTAATCCTGCTCATCAGGGCAGTTTGGAGCATTACAATACATATTTCACACAGGTTAACGGTTAACTGTGTATCAGACTGTCCTGTTTATTTACATTTGTGCCACATTGTGTTGAAAACTCCTGGAGCACATTTATAGTATTGGAGTGTATCACCTTCATCCTTTGCTGTGCTACTTAAATGCAGGACTATTGAACTAGTATTGAATAGTGGAGGTTGGAGAGCGTGTGCATTGAGGTTCGGTATTCAGACACAGACAAGGCAGCCCACCTGAGGTTCCACAAAGCACAGGCAGAAGTACTATCACAAGCAGAATGTGTGTTTGTCTATATCATAGTTACTGTGTGAGTGTTGGCGTACCAGCTCTAAGACTAGAAAGAGTCCTTTGTGTTTACCCGACAGATCCCTCAGTCTTCTCCTGCATCCAATAGTTTTTCACACATTCCCTATAGCTGCTGCTTGCATTGTCTAGTACTGTTGAGAAGGTAATTAGACCTGCTGGGGAGAGCTGCATTGCTCTAGATCAAGCTGCCCAACCTTTGAACCAAGATAACTGTGCAGTTGCCAGCCTGCTGAGATCCACCAGTCTAACTCATAGCAAGTGTCGGTTCATTAAGTTAAATGCTGCTTTTTCACTGCATGGTACCAACTCCACCACTTGTCCATCACATACTGTAGTGTACTGACTGACCAGGTACTTTGTTTTCCAATGCGGGTAGTGCCCCCTCAATGTAGCTGATAACTGTCTGAACAGTTTCTGTCCCTACACTGTATGGTAGCCAGTTCAGAAACTGTGTCCGGTATGTCCCGTGTCACATAATGACACATTGATCATTTGTTTTCATGTCACCTTTTGACATCGCATGCCATTACAGGGCTTATATGGAATATTTATAATTATTTCTCAAATATATTTGTGATACCCCAGTAGCCGGGGGAAGGAACAGAGGACACCAACTGTGTTTAGCCGTCTTTATTGAAAGGTAGGTAGGTAAAACTCCTTATCGTCTCCTTTTTCATTTCCAGGGTTGTCTCCGTTTCGAAATAGCTAGAACAGACAAGAGTAGATGTTCAGTAAGTGTTGAGAGCCAAGAAACAAGACATTGCCGTACCGCCACACTATACGAGGAGAGAGTAGCCCACTGACCTCCCCACTTGCTCTCTGCCGATCATCTGGCATCAGGGCTTCTTATGCCCACTGCCTGAGGTGAGGTGATTAGGTGACGAGCTGCACCTGTTGTTCATCCACTGATTTACACAGCTGGTTGGGAAATAGCATCCTTCCCACACAGTTCCCCTTGGCTGTCGTGGCTCTGCCTTCCACCAGGCATCCTGGACGCCACAGTTTATTACTTTGTTAATTAAGCTTTGAACACACACATGTTTTTTAAGAATTGTAACTAGTTGCTTTTTATAATAAATATAATAATAATAATAATAATAATAATAATAATAGCATGCTTTATGTAATTTTTGTAGACACACTAGCTGCGTTCACATGGACCCTATTATTCCTATTGGAATCAGGTTAAAAGCCCGACCCGAAATAAAATGCTCCATATAAACACCACGATCAGAAGAGAAACGGCCAACCAGATTGAAATTTCATTCCGAAGCAGAGTGGAAGTATAACCCCTTCCATAACCCCGTTAAAATAATAATAATTATTTATTACATATTATTACAATAATTATTTGTAATATAACTATTATTTCCTGTTTGCGATCTTCTGCGCATGCCCCGTCTTACATTTTGTGTGATGCTGGTAGGCTATTCTGCACAGCCACTGTCCAAAGTCTGGACAAAACAATTGTGACACGCGCAAATAGGTGAATGAATGGGAGTTAGTACGGTGACTTCATCTGGAACCATTAATTTCAGTCACACAAATAGCGCCACTCTCCGACGTACTACAGTACAACTAGATGCTAGCCGGTTATAACCTTTTTGCTAGCGGGACACTACACTACTATTACATTACCAAGCTAGATAATGTGTGCATGTTTATTCTGATATATATTCCGTATATGTCTATTCCGATAAATTGTGACGTGCATGTAAACACCAGACCCGATTACGTGACATCCCATGTAAACAGGTACCTGAAATCTGCAAATGGAAAGATTCCATTTGGAAAAACAAAAAAGTGTCCATGTAAAGCCAGCTACTGATGCTATCCTGTCCTACTGATGGCTCTGTCTGTCTGTCTGTCTGATGCTCTATTTCTCTCCTCTGCTCTCTCCTGTTACCTTATTTTCTTCTCACTTCTGTCCTTGTTGCTAGAAAGGATGTAATCAGGAGACAGCATATGTCAACCAAATTATACCCCAATCAACAATTTTGTGATATGATGATTAGACCACAAACACAGTATTTATCTTGTTCTTTTCACTAATATTGGTCATCGACAAGCAACTATTCAATGCAGCACTATATAACATATTACAACATTCTGCACAATATACACAAAATACTTCCTCCGTGCTTTTCTCTGGATCAACTCAGTCACAACATCTGTAACAACACATTGGGACCAGCGCCGCCGGTTCTGGATGTTCTGCCACCATAGGCAAGACATAAAAATGCTGAATATTCACAGTGTAAAATAAGCTTTAGCCTATATGACACAGCCTACTGTATAGTTAGCTATTGCAAGCTAATTGTAAGATGAGTTTTTTTTACTTTTTGTCAAATTCACAAAATATCTCCTCGCATTTCATTATCTCAGTTTTTCTGTGCATGTTGAAAAAATAATCTGGTACTTCGACACAGCCCTGATTCCGTAAATAGCAACAAAAATGTCTAACACCGCTCACAACAACAAAGCTGCTTGCTATTGGCTTTGCAATGCTTTTCAGGTGTGGTGCGGCACTGCGGAGGGACGTTGTTTAGCATGAAGTTAGCAAGCGTTCTCGAGTGACTGACCCTGCTGGGCCTTTAAAAAATATGTTGTATTTACAACTTTACGCTGATCAGGGGTGCCCAGCCAATTGTCAAAATGAGTAGCGCCCTAGGCGGCTGCCTATTTTTACCTAATGGGAGGGTCGGCCCTGACTGGGACCGCGTTGCATGTTTGCAGCCTGTTTATTAACATTGGTCAAATAGTCAGATGTTCAGTGGAACCTAAATATGTAATTTATGCTCTGGTAGGCATCCATTCTATTGTGTATAAATTAACTTGTCTACTATGATATTGAGCCGCTCTTTCTACCTGTAATCACCTGAACACTTCTTGGCATGGTCTTGGCACACTTGGCACACTGATGACATTCTGCAGCAAGCTTGTTGGCTTGCTGTACTTTGTAGGGCGAGCTCACACCTGGGCAGCTCTTTTAAACCTGTCCAAGTGATCTCAAATGGAAGCATAGCATAGCAATCACCATCTTTGTGATGTATTGGCCTCTGCCATATTTGTGTTTTTCTAGAGTTACATTGCTCTGTATCAAAATGCTGCTTGCCGACACACCTTCTCAAAGCAATTTGTATAGCAACAACAGTGCTGTATAGGCTTGCACTGTTAGGCCCAGATCTCACAGGACGCACTTTAAGCAGTGAGAAGGGTCTTTTTTCATTTGTTTTCTATTGACACGTTGCTTATGCACGCTCCTTCGCCGCCTCGCTTTTAAATGCCGGCTGCACCTTGAGTTTTTGGAGTTGAAACATTAACCTCGGAGCAATTTTCCTCTGCTTTGGCGCCCTAACCTACCATAACTTTGTAAGACCACCCTGATCTCGCGAGCTTTAATTTTGCAGTATCAGTATCAGTCTGGAACCCTGCAATGCAAAAGTGTCACTCCTTTCACTTGGCCAATCAGCGGTTAGCTGATTACCAAGTGTTACCAAGTGTTTACCAAGATGACGACATCAAGGTACTTCATGCGTTTCAGTTTCCATGGAACGCTCTCACTCTGACTGATTTTAACCATACTGATTGGGTGAGACACAGACGGTTGTTCAATTGTATGTAAGGAAGCTTCACTGAAACGCTTTTTGAATATAGGGTTCTTCCTATAAACATACCTGAAATAGTGCAAGCACTACTGCAGTTTATTTAACAACATGAGGGAGGGGAAAACATATTTTTTTTCCTTGGGTAGAATTGACCTAGTGGCAAAATCTAACTTATGTTCATCATCAGTCTGGAGAGCTTGAAATCATTGAGCTTCACAGGACAACAATTGTCCTGACCAATCAGTGTTGTACTGATAGCTACAGGTGTGGTTTAGGTGTGCTGAAAGTGAAAGTGACTCAAAAACAACAATGGCAGTTCCTGATGTGGTTAACAATCAGTTCTATTCTAATTTATTAGAAGAGCACAGAACGACACTAAAAGCTTTTCTCAATGGAAAATATGTTTTCACTCTTCTCCCGACTGGCTTCAGCAAGAGCTGATATAGCCTAGCAACTGGTTCACAGGTTTCACCAATCACCTGCCTAGTATTTTTTTAAACTACCTCCCTTTGTCAAACAGTTTCACTGGACGACATCCCAGAAGTTACACAATACACAGTGGACCAAAATAAAAAAACATCTGGCGTGTCAGGTTAGAATTAGTGTAGCAGAGCCAGCCTTTACTACATAAAGTCTGGAACACACCACTGGCTAACTGCATCAAAATATCCCTACTTGACAGCAGGAGAGGTATTTTTATTGACATGCACGACGACCAACTGTGTAACTCTGTAATGACAAAGTCGAACAAACTTATACAAAATGTGTTGAAAAACTTACCAACACGTCTCTGTTTGTTTTCAGGTATTGTCTGTTAGATAAGTATGGTTACTGATTAAAGTAAATGTAACAACTGAAATTAGTAAATAAAGCACTGCACTAGCGTCACAATGGAATTACGGAGTCAGACATCCTTAATAACAATGCTAACAGCCAATGCAAATTTACTTCCGGAAAGTCAGTTGATATTATCTTATATGACGTTCAGCAGAGAATTGTTTATGTGACGTAGTGCTAATTGATGGAAGAAGCTGAGATTGTGTTAGAATTGACCCCAGACATAATACATACATGAATGAAAATAAAAATGTTTTTCTTTCAGTTTTAGAGTGTTTTAGATAGATTTTATTGTGATTTGCATATTTTTCCATAGTCGTATAGTAGGTATTTTATATGGATAAGCAGGGGGAATGGGGGGGGGGGGGATTATATCTTATTTAAATATCTTTTTAGGTAGTCAACAAAGAAACATACAAGTACCTGACACATAAACTTGGGAAAAACTTTTAATTATAGTAATTTTCTGCAATATCACCTGGGTCAAATTGACCCCAAGGATAAAAGATGTTTAAAAGATGTGAGTATAACAGGAGGGTTTAATAAAACAAAAAAACACTTAAAACTCCTCTTTCTTGCAGAGTAGGCTGCAACCAAACAGGCAGTGAAGTGCACCTTGTGTTTTGTCAAATGAAAAGTGCATCCTGTGGGATCGGGGCCTTACCCAGCATGCAATGCCAAAACACTGATATTGTGATTTATTATTGATCGGTTGTAATGGTCAGTGTTTCTTCTAGTGCATGTCAAATGTTTTTGAACTAACTGTTGAGTGATGCTTTCCCATTCTATTGCTTGTTGTCTGGGGATAGTGATCTTGCGTGAATGCTGATGACTTTGACTAGCTTAAAGCAAAAAGGTGTAATAATAAATATAATGTACTAATAATATTTAACGTTTCTGTCATGTCGTCACGTGGCGATGGTCTGAGTGGGCACCCTTCCTATAAAGGGACAAGCTCCCACACTTCTCCAAGTCTCCCAGGTGGACGTCAGCGCGAGCAGCCCTTTAAATTCTAATGACCAGGCCCTCTTTGAGGAGCCTCCAGGGCTACAACATTGATCTGTGCGGGGGAGGAGGGGGGCTTATCTGTTCAACTCTACATGCCCCCTTGTGGGCCAGGGTGGCATGACACTAACCACCCCAGCATGCCAGCTGGCTGATGAGTCCTGGCGCCGGTCATCACATCGATGTTGGAGGTGGTGTTTGCTCTGCCATCTGCTGACTCTCAAACTGACCTCTGCTCACAGGAGACGTCTGAAGAATGTTGCTTCTTCTGCACATTGTGTGTTGATGTGAGCTGGGACACCTCAAAGGTTTCAACCATATCGTTTCAAAACCTTGACCACCCCAACTTGAACGTTACACTTTTCATGCACGTGAGCGCTTGATTTCTATACACCTGTGTCCCGGGGCACCCAGCCCAGCCTAGCGTAACCCCTCCACGTAAAGTGCTCCTCTGTCTTACTTGCAGCCGGTCTGCCGCCGCGCAACATGCTGTTTTGTGTTGTTTGTTGCAGAGTTGAAGGGCTGAGTTAAGCCCTAGAGGAGAAAGGCATTAAAAACACATTAATTAGGTGGTGCGTTGTACTCCCAGTCAGAGTGGAATCAAGAGCGATAGCGCAGAGCTGAGCCCTTGTGGAGACTGAGGCTGTAGGCTTGATACAATCATTCTAAGTGTGATAGATAATGAAATATGAAGGATGGCGCACTCACTGCCAGCAGAGGAAGGTGGGAGGGGGAGATTGTCGTGTGGCTCTGTGTGTGTGTGTGTGTGTGTGTGTGTGTGTGTGTGTGCGTGCGTGTATGGAGCTGTTCCTGAAGATACCATGCTTGTTTGCTGACTTGTGAAGCCCCCCAACACACACACACACCTCCTCAGAGGGCATGACTGAGTCTTGTGGGACTCGTCTCATTAGTTCGGTAATTAAGATAAACGAGGTTTTAATTGCGGCAGTGATTTATGCTAATGATGGTGGGACCTGAGATGAGGATTTCCTCTCTCTCCTCCAATCAGAGGGCTGCCCTGGGATTTGATGTGCGCAGGCGATAGTGCTGCCATAGCTCTCTGCCTCTGATGCTGTTATTGCTTGTTGTGGTGGCCAAGACGTCGGAGCAGGCATCGATACTTGATCTCCAAGCGCCCGGGGTTTCCTTCTGTCCCCAGGTGGAACCTTGACCCCCAGGTCTCTGGTGTTATCCCACCCCATGGAGCATAATACTGCTGTTAGTTGTACAGGAGGGGAGACCTGCCTTATCTCCTCTGGTCCCACAAGCTGCCGTTGTCACCCGCGGCCTGCTAAAAGTTCCAAATGGGAATTACTAGTGAAGTGATGCCTATAATGACATCTGGAATTGTGCTTCTTCCTTTGATGGAGATTTGAATGTGACTTTTGAGCCTGTGCGACAAGCACCTGTGTTTAATGACACCTTTGCCTCTCAGTTGTGACACTTTATAGCCTAGCATAATCCTAGCCAACATACCAATCCTAGCACACACAATGTAGATAGCCGTGAGCTGTGAGGCTGCACAGCTACGTTAAAATAAGATACCATTCTCTTTTGCCTTATTCCTCTTATTCCTTTCATTAATTTCCATTCAAGACCCCAAAATAATTCCATTGTCATCTTGGATTGACCTTTCTCCCTTTTAGATAAACATTCTGCTTGAGTTGGAATTGCGCTAATTGCATTACGATACCAAAGTGGCAGGATAGGTCAGAGACCAAGAAATTATGTCACACCTTTGACATTTTGGATAAGTGACATGCTAGCCATTTCATGCCATTCAACATTTCACACTCAGTATAATGCTGGGCTCATAATACCTTTTGCCACCATTCTCATCTTTGGGAGATTGCATGCAGATCTCCAAATATGGGCGAAGTCTCAGCATGCTCCTGTGATTGACAGACGATATGCGCGAGCCGTCACGAAGCCCATCTGACCGCTCTGCGAAAGATCTGCTAGAGCAATGATTAGCATGCAAAATATATGGCCGGCTCTGCCTCCCCAGATCATGTAGCGTGAGCCGCTAATACTGGCTATGCAAGTGGCGTGGAGCCACAGCTGATTGGGTGCGAGGGGAACGGGGAGAGAGGAGACTGTGGAGAGGCCGTGCATCATGAAGCTTGGCTATTTCATCATTGATTTACCACCTTGTCCCTGTGCAGGACAGCTGATACTTGCTCCTGCACATTCTTTTATTTGAGCCTTTCTCTCATGCGCTAGCCTGCTAATGCTTTGTTGACTTCAACCCCGACCACGTCGCCACACGTCATGTAGAGTGAGCTGCACAACAACAGTTCAACCTGGGAAGTTGTGTTGTGTGAGCCTGGCATTGGCTTTGGACACAATCTTCAGTGTATGGCCAAATTGCAGATTTGTAGAATTGTTGTCAAGGTAACAATTTTGGTATGGGCTCAACATTTGACCTACAGCACTGTATTCCACTGGTATTATTAATGCCACATGACGAGACATGGCTATCTCACCAAACATCTTGTAGCAAATTATGTGTGTATCAAACATGAGTTTCTACCCTTTCCAACTACATTACCACATTGTCAAATAGCATGCTTAATATTGGTGCTGTGGATGAGCATGTGCATGAACCATTGTTCTAGACAGAATCCTGCTCTAGGCTTATGGCAGTAATTGTCCCATTAGGAAATACAGGAACAGCAGAAGAAGAATGGCCCAGGTGTTCAGGTATCTAGTTTGTGTAGAAATGTTCAGGGAATCGAATATCTGCTGGCTCATTCTTGTTATGCTGGTTGCTATGCCTCCCAGTAGCAGTCAGGAATGTAACATGACCTTGGAAGAGCTCGTTCCCCTTGCAGGTCTAGCCTATTACTGACACCATCCCTGTTGAGGCCGCTCTTTCAAGAGCCAGCAGCTACTTTAGCTTCTATATTCCCATGTAGGGTGCACTGTCATTTAGCTCTTTAGCGCTCATCACAGCCCTCCCCACAGGAACACAATGGGACTCAGATGTCCGTGCACTTAAACCCCGCCCAGATGGTCTGGCCCCCTGTTCGCCCACTGTGTCCTGTTCATTCCTTTTCAAGTGTCCGCATAACTGTGCACACACACACACACACACACACACACACACAGAGGAAATAGGATGTGATTCTCAAAGGCTCTGAGTGCAATCACACTTGTGATTGTGTTGTCTAAGTGTGTTGTACACATTAGTGGGCCCGAGCCAGAGAGTTTAGACGTGGTGTAGTGTTTGTATGGCCATGCCACGGCACACACACAGAGTGAGGGACTCAGCCTAGCGTTAAAGTGAATGAAAGGGGAGAACATCCCACAAGCCTTTGCTATCAGCCTCTTGTTTATCTACACAAGCTTGTTGCTATCTCCTTTTGTCAGACACGAGCACAGCTAATCTCATCTTAAACCTTTTCCCATCTCTGTCTCTCCTTTTAGAAAATTCTCCTTTTCCATCTGGTCTTTGTGGCGTTGCTAAGCAGTAGTGGCCAGCACGGCTTTGAGAATGACTGTGTAACCTGATAGCACACAATGGTACACAATGGTACACAATGCTGATGTTCTTTTTCTCAGAAGCTATCCCTAGCATGGCCTTGGATACAGCTGATGTTGCTAGAGGCGTTTCCTGACCCCTGGTGTCCTCAAATATACCCGCCTGTCCCCGCAGAAGGACATACGTCCCAGGCTGCTGTTTGCGGAGGAACTGCTGGCCTTGTTTTGTAGCTGCTCAACGTATAGGTCAGACAGGCACTGTTTCCCACCTGGACACACCGATAAGTAGAAAGGAGGATTATTATAGCAGCATCCCCACTCCACACATATCGGTATCCCTAAGAGCTGCTACAGCCCGATGCTCTTGATCCCCCTCGGGCCGGGGTGTCCCACCACCCGCCTTGTATCAAGCTGTGATATGGACCAGGCTGGCGCCTGTTATTCTGCAGTGCTCTCATTGTGACTGCCTCGTCGCCGTGGTTTCGCTGGGTTTTCAATTAGGCTCTCTGCTCATCCCGGCAACATGTAATCTCAGCCAGGAGACCAATAGTTTGAGAGACGCTGCTCACAACAAATATGATACAGTCTCAAGCCTAGCTGGAGTGTTTGCACCACATCCAGCTGGAATATACTGCGGCATGATTGTCTTCCCATACCTGGGTCTGATCGCTGTAGTCCCCGCTAGCTCTGAGCGATGAGCTTCTTTTGCTCATCAGAAAGATACAATGACTTCTTGTCAATACAAACAAGGTGAAGTAAAATATTTGGTATGTTCTTTTACTATTTGTTGATGCCCCTGCTTTTCCCATAGCAATTATTATTTTACTGCATTACGTCCTAGCATCATTTCACAACGCCACAATTTGATGTTGTATGGCTTTTCTTGAACACATTTCTGCTGGCTGCCTAAGTAGAATGTTCTTTTTCTCTGTTCAGAACAAACAAATTGGCACATGTCAAAGCGTTTTATTATCGGTTAGGTACACTGCATCTAACAACACTAGCCTTTGTCCTGTCAATCATGCTTCAAGCTTTGCATATTGGCAAACTCTGATGTCTGCACAGTAGAGAAGTAGTGAACAGGTGATAAATATATGCTGCCATTCACCTTGGTGACAGCCGTCAATTTATTTGTTATATATGTTGAGATACTTTTGTAACCAAAACACATAGGTAGGACACCATGGGTGCCAAAGACATGTCTTTTCTATAAAAGAGATGATGTGCTTGGACAATGAGACTCCGACTGTGAGAGTGGATACTGTCACGTGATAGCAGACAGTGCTGCCGTCACAGTTCACCAATGTAAGGGCTCTGCTGTGTGTCCTGCTCCCTGTTTTGACATGTTCATAATAATCCTTACACCAAATGATCACTGTATTATAGTGATTATTGCTTTGTCTTGTGATATTCGGATTGAAACTTCGTGGAGAGAAACTTTTGATTAACCCGGTTCATTAAGTATTCATGAGATGCAACCTGTCTGCCAATGGTAGGGCACCCGGGGGGGCATTATCATTGAGAATCACACACACACACACACAGCCAAGCTGTCACACACTGAGGAGTAAGCATGTCATGCACAACAAGGCCTGCATAGGCCTGTTCATTTGGCCCGAGAAGTGAGCATAGTTTGAAGACAATAGCTAAAACCTCATCATCGTCGCAGATTTCCTGTAGGCGTAATCCTCAAAAAGTGACACTAATTTGTGTACATTTATCAAAGTGCACAAAATCTTAGCCCCGAGACTTGGGAGCACTGGAAGCATGCCATATCACATTACTAGAAGGTTCCAAAGCCCCCACTGTGTTGACAGGAACCTGAGAACACGTGTCGCATGGCTTAGTCATGGCTTAGATTAGTCTCAGAGGACGCTGGTCGGGGTGTCGTGAGAAGATCATCATTGTCCTCGTGCCTGACGCTCAGCAGATCAGATCAAACCCTCGTGCTCTCACACACCACCACAAAATGCCACACACGTGTTGTGCAAACAACTTCTGCTGTCACCATGGACGAGGAAACTGGCCAATAAAGAACACCGACATCTCTTTTATTGTGTATGTGTGCAGTTGTTGAGCTCACAGAACTCAGAACTCTATTACTAATGCCTTCTTCGATAATAATATCGTGCACAGATTAAATGTGCCACCTTAAGGAATAAATGTGTGTAAAATGCATGTGTATGTGCGTGAACATTTTGCACGTGCGTGCATGTGTTATACAGGTGTGTATGTGGATGCTACAAACCCCCGCCCCCCCCTTCCCTTCCTTCCCACTTGTCAAACTAGTTTGTTTTCTCATTTTCCACTCCACTACTGTCGCTAATGCAGAGAGCTCGGTCAGTCCTCAGGAGGCAGACATTACACAGCAACCCCACCAGTTAGCAACACATGCTTCCCGACACACACACACACACACGCGCACACACACACACACACATGCACGCACGCACGCACTCACGCAGTAATTGCACAGAAACAGGGTTTGTACCTAAAGCCTGACAGGTACAGTAGATAGACATCTATACATTCATATGAATGACCAATATGCATTTTAACAGCAAATGAAAATGGATGCTTGGTGTGTGTGCGTGTGTGTGTGTGTGCGCGCGCTCGTGCGTGAGACATCCTTAGCTCCCTGGGGTCCTAATCAGTGTCCAGTCAGATCATCCACGAGAGCACTTCCATGAGCAATTAGAATATAGACACTTTATTTTCTCACTGAGACCCTGAGTGATGTGTTGTGTTTCACTGTGTTCCACGACCAGCCTCGCTTCTTCTGAGATCCGTTGTAAAAAGCTTTTTGCTGTATCGTGACACCAGCTTTTCTTCGCTGTTCATTTTCACTGCAGAGCCCTCTAGCGATGTTTGCTGTTTTTATTGTTCACATTATAACCCTGTTCATATTTGTGCGCATTCAGTGCGTGTTCAGTGTGTGTCTTCTGCCGCCGGTGGTCCAGGCAGGTGATTGGCCAGTCGCGCAGGCAGGGAGCGGCTGTTGCAGTAGATTGGCATGCCGGTCATGTCGCTGAAGCTGGCAAACTAATTTAGAGGCATAATGTCCACACTGTGAGTGTCTGCGCTTCCCCTTTTCAAAGTCCATCCTCCACCTGATCCCGGGAGGGAACTGGAAAGTTGTGACGCTAGCCTCAGATTCCACATCATCTTATATACAAGATTAGCGTTTTACATGAAACATAGAGAGGAATGCCAAACACACAACCAATACACACTTGTTGCATTTCACCTTGACTACTTCAAGTAGAAGATAGATACAGCATACAGTATGTCATGTACGAGCATCTCAGCAAAACAAATGATTCATGACTCATGCACACATGAACAACATGCACACATGGCCTATGAAAACACAGAGCAGAGGATCTTGTATTTCTGCTGAGTTCACACTACACAGCTTTCAAAGTCACCAGATATGACTGTCTATCTTGTAATCTGGTGTCTTGAAATCGTGTGAAATCTTGAGCTCGTGGAGCACACATGGAGCTCGGAGAGCGACTGTCAGGAGCTATAGAATAGGCATAGCCTCCCAAACATGACATAGCATACAGTATGTTTCACTGTAGTAGCATTCGCGCCTTGCTAACATGGAGCCGATACATTTGTAAACAGCCTACTCTTTCAATCGCAAAATTCACACCACTTAATCCTCTCCGAGATGGGGCTTTTGTCTGAGTTCAAAAACTCGTCGGCGAGCGGAGAACCTTGCTAAAGTTGTGGAGTGTGAACTAGGCATTACTGTAGGTAGGATTTGAGAGTTGCAATGAGATCTACCTAAAAAATTAAATATTAAGTAAATCAACAACCCACTCCCTCCTCCTCCCCCTCCTTTTCTGCTCCTTCACCCTGGAGCTTGCTCTGCCATTGTGAAGCCCATTGACAAACCTGCTGTAGCTGTGTGCACGCATTCATGATTGACATGCAAGGTAGATTTGCTGGACCAATCAGTAAAAAGAAATCTTGCACCACAGTGAAACATCTATCTATCTATCGATCAATCGATCTACCTATCTATTGATATATCTATTGATCTATCTATCTATCTATAGAGAGAGAGGCAGGAACTATCAACCATAAAGCAGTTTTGTTGCTTTAATAGCGTGTCATTCCAAAGGTGTCAAGAATACAGAGCCCCGACAGTAATGTGTGAATAGTGGGCTTTTGTCTGTTCCATATTCACCTTCTCCCCTCCATCCAGGCTAAATAGCCATGGGCCATGATCCCGCTCTCTTCTGTAAAACAACCCTTCGCTACCTGCAGCCTCCATCTGCTCCAGGGCAATAATAGATAGCAAAGATTAGTGCACGAGGACCGTGGGGGTGGGTTAATCTGTTGACCCTGGCACATACTCATGCCCTAACCCATGTCTCTGGGGTCAGGACCTTATTTCAGACAATAATCTCAAGCGGCGCGACCCTTCCAGCAGGATTGAGAGTTGTTACACTTTCATCTTGGCAGCTACCTTGCCTCAATAGAAGTGTTCCTGCAGATGATGGCTACAAATTAATTGTCTGTCTGTGGTTGTCAGGTCTATAAACTCACTTGTATTTAACCGACATTTCTTTCCAGTGTTTCTCACACATGTTGACAATACTGGTAATGTATAGAAAGTTTTTGATCATTTAATTGTCATGTAATAGTTTAGCCGTTGTGGTGTTTGCTCTGAACGCTACAAGAATTTGATTCTTAACTGGTGTCACATGAGAACACATGCTACCAGAACGGTAAAGAATGACAAAAATGATAATATTGAGGTAAATTGAGCGGTTAACAAAAGTCAGATTCTGCTTTCATGTTTCAACCAAAGGTCTCAGAGCAACAGATGTCTTACGTAGCTGGTAGGAGTTACACATCATACAGGTAGAACTCAGAACCTTTTGGCTGGGAGTTGACCGCCTTAAGCACTGGCCATCCAGGTTTGTCTGCAGCGACGTGCACACACACACACACACACAAACACACACACTGGGGATGGGACTTGCTGAGCAGGCATGCTCTTTCTCATCTCTTTATAATGACAGTCTTTGAAACATATTGCAGGCGCGGGATGTCACAGCATGCTTTCAGCTGCTAAGAGCTGTGTGTATCTGCATGGTAATTACATTAATCCTGGGCGGCCTCTTTTACACCCACTCATGCAGCTTCCATTCTATTGTTTGCACGACGCAGATTTCTCCGTTAACGTGCATTGAGCACCGCTATCTCCAGATTGCAGGAAGACTCTGCACAGAAACACAGTATGAACACAACTGTATTCATATTAGATGTTTCTTTTAAACCAAAGCAGTTTTTGATGTTTGTAGCCATTATAGCCGCAAAGAAAGAAACAGATTCTACTTGAGTGAAAGTCTTTAGATATTAGTATTGTCCCAATGAAAACACCCAATACTGGGCAGGTGGGAATTCTTCAGATGTATTTACTATTATATAAACTAGTCAATCCCATCTACACTACACACTAGTCTTGTCTTTTCTGCCACAAGAGAAGCACAGTTGTCAATTAAGATGAAATGCTTTTGAATTACATCAATGGTGGGCATTGGTCAGCCATTTTTTAGCCTTTCATGAAGTAAATGAAAATGACCTCTCTAAAATCTTGTCAAAAACATTAGCCATGTATGTTGCATTAAAAGCAGCTAAATTATGTTGCTAGTCGAAACAGGAATACAATTACTTCGTACCAAAATATGTATAATTTAGACTACAATATTTACAAACAGCTAAACACAATATGAAATGCTTCAATGGTCTCACTCTGCAGCATCGAGCACTCTCTGATTTCCTTTACAGATGAAGTAGAACATGTCTGTTGATGAATGGCTGTATTTAAAGGGTCCACCCACTGAGTCTGCCAATCATCATATAGAGAAGCCGTTGGAACAAATGCACACAAAAAAAAAGCCTACTGTCCCAAAAACTGCCCCAATAAACGCTAAGATGTGTTTTCCTATGAGAAAAGCATTCATAGACCGCAATGGAAGCCTGAAATTACATGTTAAAGCCTGTTGTCCAATTAACGTTCATCTTTTGCCATTGACACAAAGCGTACTTGAATCTGCCATATACTGTAGGATCCCATTGAAGCTCATCTTCAATAGTGGTCTATGGGCCGTGGTCTATGCTGGTCTCATCAGAGATCAGCATGCTGATGTATGCTGTTCATGAACGCAGATACAGTGGAGGAATAAAGTGATGAATTAAGGGTTGGAGAAGGGATATAGCACAGATGCTATACACTTTGTAATGACTAAATAGCACTGTTGCATTCCTAGCACTCCTTAGCAATATACACAGTTTTGTAAGCATCTATCATATTTTTTATTAAATTAGAGGTTGTCGGGCTTCCCTTTTAGTCTTAGAGCACTCTACACGCTGCCCTAACCTCTTATATCAACAGCAAGCCATTGTATGAGATCCATTGAACAATTGAGAGAACAAATTCCAATATAAGAAGTCCAACATCATGACTTGACGATTATGAAGAAGTAGTGGCCGATAAAGGAGACTAGACTTTGATGGATGGGTTATCTGAGAGAGTGGATGCCGGCACCAAGCCGCCTGGAGAGGAGATCCTGACCCCCTTACAGGGCAGTCAGAGATGGCACTGCCAAAAAACTGTATCTATATTGTATGACACAGAGACTCGTACACAGACACACATAACTCATCTGCTGTTAGCGTCTGCTAATACCCGCTGCAAGCCACCAGCCATGTTGAATTATTCATCTGACATGTCTTGTCTCTCCCTGCCTGCCTGTGTGTGCCCCTTTCTCTCTCCATGCACCCAGGGAACACCAACAGTGTGTTTGCCCTCAACTACATCAGTGGGTCCCTGACGGTGAATGGAGTGCTGGACCGAGAGAACCCTCTCTTCTCTGCAGGGTTTACCCTCACTGTGAAGGTGAGCCCCGGGTTAGAAAGTCACAGTGGGAATCACAGCCGCTGTCAACAGAAGGGGATTATGAAACAGCTTTGATTTGATCCTGTATGGAAGATACTGTACACATGATAGGCTTTTGAAAGTGTGGAGTGCTTCAACTGAGTATGGTGGTATTATAATGTTGGTCTGTTTTTACACATTCCCCTAAAAACAAGTGGTTCATAGCTTGTGCATGCATAAAACATACAGTAAGCATACAGTATAATTGTGTTTACATCATGGAAAATGTCATAGGTGTCAATTGGGTAAGGTATAGCAGCTCCCATACCTTGGGACCAGCTTTAAAAAGTAAATAATACAATTTCAACCTGTATCGACTTAGAATTGATAATTTGATAATTTCTGCTTTTAAATATATACATATATGTAGGCTTACATCACATCGCATATGTGCAGCGTAGGAACTGGCCAGCGGTTGGGACGTGTCCGCAGGGTAGAAAATAAAAAACTAAACTTGATAGCGTGACTGATTTAGGCCCTCCTAGCAAATTATGCTACCCTCGGATCAAGACTGACAGCCTTCCTTCTCGTCAGAATGTCTGATTGATAGAACAAGCTTTCACCAGCTTTACACTTCATTAATGAGTTGACTTTGGATGAGGTAGTCTAACTTAGTTTCCTGTAAACGGCGTGTGTACAATGTCTTGTTAACCAGCCATAATCGTCTTTAAGATAGGCTAATTTGCCATTATTCACATAAAACATAACTTAATTTAGAATATTCTGTTATATAATACTTTTATAACTGGGAGATTAGTCTGGCTGCTGTTTCACATTCACCCTTCCACTCATTTAATTATACATTTGCTGTCTGATCACAGTCAGTCTGTTTTAGTGCAATTGCATAGCTCAATGAAGAAGATTGTCTATTGTGTCGAAGGGGAGCGTAAAAATATATATTTGTTAAACATCATATTTGTTCATTGTTTTATAAAAGCCTATCACAGCGCTTTTGAACTGTGACTAAATCAAAGTCCTTATGTAATTTCTCTGACTGTCATGATGCCCCGTAACTTGATGCATGTGCATAACACTTCACCAGAATGCAGGAACTTTAGTGTTAGATTCTCAAAATGTTTTGTTTTTATAATACATCCATGGAGAGAACCCTCAGACACTACTTCTAATGCTCCCTTCCACCCCAATCCCATTTTTGAAGTCAATTCTACACCCTTGGTTAAAATGGTGATGATGATGATGTCATGTCACATTGCCATACCTTGGCTTTTGATGAAACAACGCCCCTGGAACACGTGTCCACATTTGATTGATGATAATAATTCTAGATTAAAACATTTGTCAATAGGGATATTTCATTTCCCATGGCCCCTCAAACAGCATCGTGTAGCTATCTGTTAATGAACCCACCAGTCAATAACTACTGTGAAATGACCAACTCCTATACATTCCATTACAGTGATTATATAATAAGGTCACATGCAGAGCTTCCTGCGCAGCAATACAGGCAGTCTTAGAGGAGATCAGGAGAGGAGGAGGAGAATGGAAGATAAAGGAATAGGATATGGAGTGCTGAGTGCTGAAGGGACCCTCTTTTCTTCTGTTTTAGCCTGCTGTATCCCTCTGCCATGGCAGCTTGAGCTCTGTCTGTCACAGGGCTTCTTAGCATGGCAGTGTGGTTCTCTCACCTGCCCACCCCTGCCCTCTAACTCTTACTGTAGCAGAGACGAGGCTGCATGGTAATCCCAATAGGCCTGGCTCTCTTGTGTAGCCACAGTGTAGCGTAGTGGCCATTACGCCCGTGACTGGTTGCAACAACATCGGAAGACACCCGAGCATATGGGCACGCCGGCGTAGAGGAAAAAAACATACAATTTCTTTGTGGCTGAAATATTCTTTCTTCAGTATATCGCTTTATTCGAAATCAATGGTTACAATGAAGAAAAGTGAAATAAGTTAAAGTACTGAAAATGAAAAAAGTCCCCAAAAATATGTAGTATAGATTTTTTTTTCCTCCTTCATTTTCTCCCCCTCTCCTCCTGTGCTGTTCTTACTGCTACTATTGATTTGCTGAGCGCCATAGTAATTCTACTAATTTCTCAACTTCAGGCAGCTCAGCTATTGCCTAGTCTGTCCAGAGGTCAAGAGTGTGGCATCACAGCCGCCCCCCCCCTCCCCCTTCCTGTTACTAGGACCCCCACCATGCTGATCCAGCCCTCTACTTCCAATATGCCCCCCCCCCCATCAATAACAGAGCAGTGCTGTGTGCATTGCACAGGCCTCACATCTCAAACGCTCAGAGAGACACAGTGAGAGGGAGACCATAATTGTGTCTTGACAATGGGGCCTCTTAGCCTCAATTCCTATCATGTGGTTGTGTGTGTGCACACGCGTGTGCCCGTTTGTTTGTGTGTGTAGGCGCTGGCCCTCTTCTGGCCTCACTTTGAGCCTATTTCTCTGATTGCTTTGTGCACGCCTGTCCACCTTCTGATCCAATAAAGGAACAGCTGTAAATACCTAGCTGAGATTGCATGCTGACCGCCTCTGTGCAAAATGACATTTTCTACCGCTCTGGAACCCATCTCACCTCGCTGGTCATACTGCCTCTCCCTCTCTCTCTCTCTCATCTATTTCTATCTATCTCTCGCTCTCCTCATATATTTCTCTCTCTCCATCTCTCTCTATCTATCAATCTACCTCTCTCTCCTCTCTCTCTCCTTCCCTCTTTCTTTATCTATCGATCTCTCTCCCTCTCCCTCCATCTCTCTCGCTCTCTCTGTCTCTCCCTCCATCTCTCTCTCTCTCTCTCTCTCTCTCTCTCTCTCTCTCTCCCTCTCCCTCCATCTCTCTCTCTCTCTCTCTGTCTCTCCCTCCCTCCATCTCTCTCTCTCTCTCTCTCTCTCTCTCTCTCTCTCTCTCTCTCTCCAACTCTCTCTCTCACGCGACACAG
>JAODUK010046644.1:0-19786 GCA_027564635.1 Typhlichthys eigenmanni
AGAGCTGTACAGATAACATGGACTGAACTAGAAGTGGGATTAGAGCTTTACAGATAACGTGGACTGGACTAGAAGTGAGACTAGAGCTGTACAGATAACATGGACTGAACTAGAAGTGGGATTAGAGCTTTACAGATAACATGGACTGGACTGTTTACAGATAAAATTAACAAACTTGCTAGCGCTCAAAAAGCTTTCATTTTCCAGCGAAGTTTGTCATCACCTTTTCCAAGTCCACCTCGGCCTCCAAGACCTCTCGCACACTGTTTTCAGGTAAGGAGCCGTTCTGGAGGAGAAAGGTGGACAGCGTCTCATTGTCCTGAAGGAAGTCCTTTAATTTGAAGCCTGCGGGAGAACAAGAGTGGGATTACAGACTACATCTGAATTTTGAGAAACCCAACGCCAAGGTTTTCTACCCGCATTCCACTAGATTTAATCCCCCTATTATCCTCCAGTCCCATTCAGAGCAAATCATGTTATCTTGATTGTTGAGAGGTGTGTGCGTGTGCACACTTGTTTTGTCGGTCCTAAATTTCCACTAAGTGTCCACTAAGGTAAGTTTAAGGAGTATTTGGCTATGGGCTACCTTCCCCACGCTTTCTTTTGTATATCAAAATGCATGTTTTAACATGTACTGCAGCTCTGTGGAGGCTGTTGGTGTAATTTACTGTGTGAACGGTAAATTTCAGATGCATGGGAGTTCCCTTTAACAAGGGCTGGTCTGGTCTTGTCAATATTCATGCTAAGAATTATTTCCACAGTGTGCTACTGGTTATTGGTGGTTTTGCTTTCATTTTTTTCATTTGCATGGCCTTTTCTGGCAATTTCCTGTCAAGAGACGTCATAAAACATTCTGAAAACAAATTGGGGTATCGAAATAGCAAACTCACATGTTCTGTTATGTGTGATATGTGTAACAAAACACTGAACATGTGAATGTATTTCCTTATTTTACTGAGAAACTGTGTCATAATTCACTTTCTGGCTTGTATGAGGTCGATGCAGAGGGATTGTACCATGTGATGTGATCATTGTTGGGCAAGTTACTCAGGAATTGTAATAAGTTACTAGTTACTTATTACTCCTTCAAAAAGTAATAATATTACTTTACTTATTACTGGGTATTAAAAGACATTAGTTACATTACTATATTACTTTTACAAACACTACCCTGTCTCGCCCCATCCGAAAAATGACAACCTGTGTAGGCAGCTCATTTCGAACTGAATCCTCTTTATTGGAACAACAATGAACCATAGGTGTCAACAATCAGCCAAAGTGAAAACATTGCAGCCTTGAGAGGCTCCAATGAAGCACAGGGACCACACAGGAACCACACAGGAACCACACAGGAAGCACACAGGAAGCACACAGGAAGCACAGGAACCACACTAGCTAATTATAATTAAATATCCACAGTTTCTAACATTTATAAATTAGGTCCTCTCTCCTTGCCCTATAACTACTCCCCAGGCTGTTGCTGCAAATGAGAAGTATGTTCTCAGTCAACTTGCCTGGTAAAAGAAAGGTCAAACAAACAGATTCAAAGGGTGATTGTGTCCTTGAACACATCATCTGCTGTCCATTCGACAGGTATAGTAGATTAAGCCAGACCTTAAACAGAAGCCTCGTAACCTCTCCAGATCCTGGCTCTTATTAAAGGCAGGTTTAGTTATTCTAGAGAACGCTTGATAACTTCAAGTTCAAATGAAAACAAACCCCCTCAGATGCTCCGCCTCCCACACATTGAAATGCATTGCGAAGCTGAGCGACATTGTACCTGTGAGCGGTGTTCGCCACTTTGCATGTGTTCCTATTTACAGAGCCGGGGCTGTGTAGAAGAACCAGGTTTATCTTTTTCAGCACGCATACAGAATGGTAAGCTAGCAAAATGCAATGAGATATTGTATGAATTTGACAAGAACAGTATAATCTTACAGTAAGCTTGCAATGCCTGATTATATCTTTAACCAATGGTTCAGCGCCACCGATGTGTAAGGGAGCTTTTAGCCAACTAGACCTTCTAGAGGTCATGCTAACACGTGTCAACAGCTAACTGTTGTCAGTATTCGGTCTGCTGAGGTCAGCTATTAATAAAAAAATAATTTCAAAACACTTTAGACAAAACAAGACGACTTCTTCTTCTGAGGTTCTGGTACCCTGTGTGTAAACAACAAAATAACAAAAGAACGAGAAGAAACAGAAGGCTTCCTGAAACAGCCCTCCCTTAGCCACACACACACACACACACACTTCAGAGCAGACATAATGGTCTGCCATGGGGGGGGGGGGGGGGGGCGGGGGTCTCCAGGCATCGAATGGCTCGGAGGTTATTTAGATAAATTAGGGGACAAATTTCCCTGTTGACCCCCAGCGTGAGGAAAGGGTCATTAGGGACAGTCGGGCTGGTGGTTTATGTACATTAGAAACCCCCCCCCCACCCCCCATTGCTCCCCCTGCATCGCTGTGAAGTCAGCAGATTTGATCTGTTTAAAGGCAGGGTCAGTCATTCCCGAGAAGCTCAAAAACAAAAACACCTCTCCCTCCAATGCCATAGGGCCTTCCTTCAGATGCTCCCTATGGAAACACATTGAGAAGCCCAGGGCATTGATGTGTGTGGCGTTTGCCACATTGTGTTCCCGTGGCTGTGTAGAAGTACCTCATCATTTGTTCAGCACGCATAGAGAACAGTAAGGTAGTGGATTGCGAGGAGATACAGTATTTGGTGAAGAATGTTGTAGTTTGTTGTGAAAGTTGTGAAACTGTCAAGTAATCTTAAATGTTGTGTGTAAGCGCTCAGTGAACTACAGCTTTCATCTCCCACAACACACGTCACCAAAACAGTGCTCCTCGGCTTGAGGACTGTGGTGTGAAAGCATCATGACACTTACGCGACACGGGGTTTGTAGTCTTACTAATTACATATTTTCACAGTCTTATACTTCAACAAATGCACGACAAACTGAGACTTTCTTGACACAAAGAATTTCTTTTAAGTAGTCAAACATCATATGTGTACTTTGTGTATAAAAATAGTGTTATTCTCGCAGTTGACTAATATAATTTTTTTTCCAAACTAAGGTCCTATAATGCGGAAGTGACTTTGACTCTCTATTAAGCCTCAAAAGTCCCCCCGATAGGAAGAATGCAACATGTTGTAGCAAATGCTCTGTGACATCCAGGTAAGCCTATTGTTAAAAAGGACTTGATGAAAGGTGTTGGAAGTGAAATGTCCTCCAAGGCTAGTCCATGGTTCTCTCTGGGTGGAACCAAGTACACCCACAACCCACTACCTGCCCGCTTATGCCCCAAAACAAAGCTTCTTGCAGGACATAAGTATATAGTATACAAATACTATATGTCATGTAGATTAGCTCATCTTTACTGTTAGGAGCCAAAAAGAATAAAACATTAAATTGTAATCGCTAACTTAACTATGGTTGGGATAGAGAGGCTAATTGTAAATAAATAATTGAAATTTCAGTTCTGACTGACTGACTTTATATTGTATTACCTTATAATGTTTAACTGTATAGAAAAACTGTAATACAGTATCTGCTGTGAAACTATAAACAGTCAACCTGATCGCCTCAGTTCTTTCATCATGGGGGTCTTTTTATAAATTTGCTACATGTTAACTTAGATCAAATGAGAGATCTCGGCGCGGTGACTCTCAATAAACCCTTTTGAATTTTGGACAAGTGAAAGGACCATTTGTCCAGCTGCAGACTGCGGGAGACACTTGAAGCTGTGATGTGGAACCCGGCGCCTCTCAGCGGGGAACCAGCGGCACGGACCTTTGCCAGGGAACCATTTTGGGAAAAAAGACAATTCCCGGCAGGACGTTTGAGAAACACATGAAAGGCCTCTCCTGGATTAGAAATTCAACAGACAACACACTAACACAGGTGCCTCGATCATTTCTTCTGAGACCACTCTATTCAAAGTTAAAGGCAGAGTCATTCTTGAGCATGCTTGCCAATTTCAAGGTCAAATCAAACAAATACCCTAAGAAGCTCCACCTCCACTTATTGAAACACATTGTGAAGCCAAGCAGATTTGTTGTTATGAGCGGTGTTTACCACTTTGTTTATGTTCCTATTTACGGAGCCAGGACTGTGTAGAAATACCAAATTATTTTGTCAGCACGCACAAAGAACGGTAAGATAGCAAAATGCGAAGGGATATAACAAAAAGTGTAAATTAGTTTACAATTAGCTTACAATAGCTGACTTTACGTTATAGTAAATATAGTAAGTGCAGCCATATTCATTTTTTACTGATAAAACCAGCTGTAGCTACGTATGAAGACAGAAAAACTAGAACATGGACAAATACTTCATGTTTTACTGAACCTCAAGTACACACAGAAGCACATTGTGTACTGCAGTGTATAGCAATGTGTGTACCAGTGGATGTGACAGTGTCCTCCCTACATAAACACAAGATACAAGCTTCATTTCCCGTGAAGGACAATGTGCTGAACATTGGACCAGAGACACGCGTCTCTTGCTTACATAAGGACGCTGCAGACTCAAATACCACATCTCGGCAAACATACAGTACAGCCAACGACACTACACCGTTGCGTCACTTTTCATTCTTCGACATGGCTTTGAACACACAGGGATCTTGAACACACACTTGATCCACAGGGACCAGAGAGCAGATACTCTCACCAGATGAGACAATATGAATATATGGTATGTACGTATGTACTGTATACTAGCTGAACATCATTGGATACAATGCTGGAAAGACTAGTATGAGGTATAACTCTGATCCAAGGTATAGAAACGTTAATCCATATGACTTCAAACTTCTATCCCTAAAGCTATGGATCTCTTTATTGATAGCTCAAGGCGCTATCCCATCATGTATGTATAGGAATAAGAGAGAGGAAAAAAAAACAGTTTCAGGGATAGCCTGTTTGTCGTCACGACATGCATTAGAGGATGCTTGCTAGTATCGTTACTAAGCCCCACCCACCACCAGTCAACCTGCTAGAACCTGCAGGTGAGAGTGGCGTGACCATTTCCACCTGGTGTACTTTCACACATGAAACCACATTTAAACACGGCAGCACATACTTTAACTCCAGTCTTGATGAATGATAATTACAGTACAATTAGAAACAGATAGTTAAACACTGTCTATACTGTATATTCCATAACAGTCTGGATCTAAATACGCTTTTAGATGAAAACAGCATTGGATGTCAGATCCAACACTCAAAACTCTATTTCCCAGGATGCATTGTTACCCATTCCCTCTCTAAGCATGGTGTTGATCATGGCTTAATGCCGATGTGCTGGTACATTTAAAAAGAAACTTCTACCTGGGGTCTTTTCCTGCAGGACCTTCAGAGCCTGAGACAGCTCCTTAAAGCCTTCTAGATTCTTGTCGTCCCGACTGTACAGCAGAATCTTCTTAGAATCCGAGAAGAGCCGAGAAATTCTGAGAATTAAAACACAAATGAAGTTTGACCTTTTTATGTATTTTCTTTTTTTTAATGAAGTTTGCATCTCCTTGATGTTTAGAAACGATCATGTTCTACTTTATACTCAATTGTTTTTCTTTCTTCATGAATTCAGAATTGTTTTACATGTTAAAATAAAATAAAATAAAAGTTTTAAAAAGTAATTACTGCAAAATAACGGCTAACATGAATGCTAACATGAATAATCCATAGCAAGGACATTTGAGGCCTGTAACAATTCACATTCTCAGCCTTAGCTTCAGTAATGCCAGCGAATGGACTCACATGGAGTCGTTGAAGTTGCCAACCACCCCTGGTGTCTCTCCTGGCGTTGGGTGGCGGAAGCAGGGGTTGTTGGCGTTACAGACGATGCCCTGAATCCATGGCAGCGTGCCTGCGGACGGCATGGCCTTATTGGGAAAATGACCTGAAAACCAAACACACACATGAAACATGTTCAGGACAGTCTTTTTGTCATCTGTTATAAAGACCTATTATGCTTTTTGTTTGATTGTTGATGTATTTTCATTTGACCATTTCTTCTTTTGTTTCTTTATTATATTTATTCAGTTGTAAAGCACTTTGAGCTCCAAATGTTGTATGAAAAGTGCTATATAAATAAAGTTTACTATTATTAGTTAGCCTTCAATTATGCACTCTATAAGAATGGGTTAAAAAGCAGCAGTTACATCGTGAGTAATAATCGAGTGTTTATAAATGCTGCTGATATGTCATAAAAACACACACGAACCATGTACTTCTTCACAAAAGCACATCTGCTGTATATACTCTACATTACTTATCATTGTTAGAAGTGTTAAAAGCCTACAGCTTTGTATTTTATAATTTTGCTCCAAATTCCCTGCAGTAGGGGTAGTCTAGTTAAGACCCATTGGCCTTAGTAACATGGAGCTATACAAATAAACAAAAGAAAAATCAATACGAACGATTACTGTTTTTCAGAGCACGTAACTCAAAAAACAAGTGGTACTTTATACATTCACTACACTCTCTACAACAGCGTGGAGTGGATATCTGATGTGTTTCCTTAGAAAGCTATAGACATTTCAACTTTATCTTGCATTTGGAGCGGGCATGGTGGGTGAGAACACGGTCTCCTACATGGATGAAGGACAGGTAGAGAGCCTGCATACATACCCTCTGATCGCCTTATCTCCCTGCTTCAGAGAAGCAGGCATCACCCAGGAGAGCTGACTGATTACCTAATGGCTTCCAACCTTTGGCCTTCCCTGAGCGCTGTCTCAGAGAGGGCCCATGTTATTTGTACAATTTGTGAAAAAGCAGGTCTGCTATCTGGAAACCTTTAAGACTGCCAACTGGCCACTTCCTAATCGTAACGGGGAAAAGATAACCGCAGAGGCTAGGTGAGGAGCCGTCAGTCTTCAGTTACTTAGAGGTAGGTGTTTATCACTGACAGAAGTGATCAGATTAATAACAACCAGATAAAATATGCAGTATCCCAGATCAGAATACACTTTAACCCTACATATTCATCAACTGGTACTCCCATACAATGTAGATTGAGTCCTGATAACAATGTAATTATATATATTCAGTTTAGTGGGCCGTTTTCCCTATTTTATAAGAAAAATTTATTATTAACTAATACTTATTGTTGCATCAGTGTCTTTTCACAGAATGTGGCTAATGGAAGAACATTTTGTTTTCTATATTAGCTCATGTCGGGCCAGTTTCAACATGTCTGCTGACATGCCGGATGAATCACAGCACCATACACATCAAAAGCTGATAGCGACAGAGAGAAGTGAAATCTGCTCAACGGCTAAGACTTCTGCTTTCTGCTGCAAAGTGGTAGAGGTGAACACCCGCTGTTAACCTCACAAGTCATTAGACAATGGAAAAATGACAGAATTGATTTAATTCATATTAACATTAATATTAATATTGATATTACTATTATTAATATGTGTAAGAATATTATTAAATAATCACAATTTTGATTGTTTAATCATGTTCTCACACGCTCCTGTTTGCTAATTGCTCTAGATAAACCCTTGATAACCCTTACAATTGTGAAGCACTTTGAGATTTTTATCTGTGAAATGTGCTATATAAATACATTTGACTTACTTACTTACTTAATGTAAATTGTATCAGAAAAATCCACACAATTCATTTTGAGATCAAACTGGTCTAGTAGCAGCAATGCAAATTAGCCACCCAAGCAAAACACGGCATCAATGATCAATATATGTGCCGATAATTAATAATTACTACATTATGCTCATACATGCCATTCTATGATTATCAGGCATGAGCAGGACTTGCTGACCTCAGATAACACCTATAAGACCATGAAAATATGACCTGCAGCAATAAACATCCAATAAACTGCTCCTGATTCAGCAGAAGACTCAACTTTAGCACAACCTATAGCTGGCATCTGAACGGGCCAGTTATCTTTAAGATTACGACTAATATTCCACAGTCGATATAATAACACATCATGCAAAAAGACCAGAAGGTGCCAGTGACACCAATACCACTGTAGAAAACTGATACGGGATGCCCTCACAAACTTTGCCCACTGTTCACAGTATATAGCACCCTCCTATCTGAATAGGCAGCAGGCACAAGGGTTATTTAGCATTAACCCAATAGCTTCAGCCTCAGATAACAGAGTACGTGCGGTTGGAACATCTCCAGAACATTGATCAGAGGCACATCTCCCATGATCAGCGAAACATCTTTAACACATCGAGTTACGATGACCGAGGGTCATAAATAACACAGGAATGCTAAAAGTGCAACTTTGAGATTGATCTGTTTTCCCTATAGTGGTTCTATGCTGAGTAGGTGTTTTTAACCTTGAGAAATATGTATCAATTTATAATCCGTCTACTCTGTCTGTCTGTCATTACCTTATTATAAACGTGGCAGGTTTACGTGTTGTCTTCAATCAACAAAGTAACTACAGGCCTACAGCTATAGTTTCAACCTCCACAATCCAGTTAAGGTGTGGTGAGAGAAATGGAGGTGCGAGCACTTCGGGTGGAGGAGGTGCAGCCACAATGGCTTCCCGAGGACAGAGAACTTACACTCATGTTGCTCATAGGGCGGGTAGCTGAGCCGCACGGCGATGAGGATGAAGAAGATGAAGAGCGGCCACGCGATTTCGATCAGCAACTGGACCTGGAACGAAATCAGGAAACGGTCTATTGAGTGACTGCATCTTAATAATAGAGCATGCAATGAAGCCCATTAGAGATGACCCCCACTCCGTGTGGACGCTTTTAAAGCATCTTAACTACCTTCTAGAAAACGTCTGGTCTGCAGGCACTTCTCTATCCATAATACATGAACTGGAGAATCTACAGTGTCCTCCAAATAATAATGGCAACATGGAGCATCCCAGAGGTTTAATAAACAGATATTTGTATTTGAGTGTTTGATTGCTCTATTTTATTAATTTAAAATAAATAAATAGAATAGAATTTGACTTTTGTTTACAATAATGACATAAGCATTCGGAGAATAGTTAATTTATGAAATACACATTAGTGGTGGAAATCTTAAATCTGAATAAAACTGAAAAAGAAAAAGTATGAATTCATAGGCCTATCATATTGCAGCATATAACTTTGCTGGATTGTTTGAACTATGACTATATTTTAAATTCATTAATCTGGAAAATCAAACTCCTACATGCACATGTCGTCCACTTCAGAATTAAAGTACAATAGACTACGATGTGAACTTCACATTATTACATTGTGAATTAAATGTATATTCTGCCGATTACATGTAACACACCTATGCTCGACTATGCTGAATGGCAACAACAATACGAAAGAATATTGCATTATAATAAGCACTCATTTAGAACATCGTTACTTTTCAAGGTATAGCCTTCGCGTACCCTATTCTTTGGAGAAAGGTCTAAAAAAATAACCGACGACTCAATAGAATGTATTTCCTTACCGTCTGTCTCCGACGGTAGGTAAAGTTCTTCCACAGAAGTAAGCCCAGCTGTGTTGAGACGGACATGTCTGTCTCGCTGCCGTGTCCCGCAGCTCTCAACTGGAAAAAAAGATAGAGAGACGCACTCAGTAGAGTTTTAGCCAGAACACCGCTCAAAGGTGCTCTGGTCAAAAGTCTATCTATAGCTGACGAGATAGCGAAACTCAGTTCCCAGGATTCCGTGTGTGAGGCTGTGTGTGCTATATCAACATTATGGCTTATTAATATCAAAGCGTATTTGTCAAACGTATGAATAAGTGTGCAGCCTATTAGCAGAGACGTGTGTGGACGAGAACATCTGGAAAAACTGCTAAAATAGTGTAGCCCAATTTATAATTAATTTAATTAATAGTCGATCTAATCGCATCGGAAAATAAAAATAAATCACACAATATAGTTTATATTATTTAAGTTAAACGTGTAAGAGTGTCT
Source organism: Typhlichthys eigenmanni (assembly GCA_027564635.1). NCBI lineage: Eukaryota > Metazoa > Chordata > Actinopteri > Percopsiformes > Amblyopsidae > Typhlichthys > Typhlichthys eigenmanni. The sequence goes on from JAODUK010046644.1 coordinate 9,914, forward strand.
TGGTGTTTTTAGCGCTGACTGAATAAATAGGCCTTCGAATTTCTGATTAGTTTATTATTCGTAGGGCTTTGATGCCCTGAATGAGCTGTGGGGGTGGGGGTTCATTGTTCAACATGAACCCCATCCCTCTCTGTGATAGACTGATTAGATCAGACACGTCTGTCTACCTATGCAAACACGCACGGAAAAAGAGCCTTTTCATGTTACAGCACCCTGTTAAAGCTCGATGTTATAGCCTAAATAAGTAGTCAAACTCTCAAATTATAATTATGTCAAGTTACATTTTAGCCTATTACAACACGGGGAAAGCAGTTGATCACACTTTAGGCCTATAGGCTATTACATGTGTTGTAGGCCTATATTAATATTAACAATAAATGCATTAATTAATATACAATATTATTATTTAGGGTAAATAATATTATAATAACGACAATGCTGCAAATTTCTATGTATACGTTGATGTCAATATTTGTATATTAATATTTGACAACACAAACAGGCCTATTCCGTCTTTGAATGAACAGTGCTGCTTCTAGCGCCACTAGCGGTAAAAATACATGTTTTCTACCTCAATGGATTAAATCCATAAAATTACGAAAACCTCTAACGTGTTTATGACTAACATGTAAAAGCTATTCCAAAACATTTCAGGGACAGCTGTGCTTAACCACATATTTAATGGCCAGAAGTGCAGAACTAAACAAACTCATGAATTGTGTTCTACTGTGACGATATACTATCTGACCCCAGCCCCCCACCTCCCAGAAAAAAAAAATAAAAACATCCGACATACTTTTGTTTTTTAGCTAACTTAACTAAATTGAAACTTAAACTATGTATTCATTTAAAAACAAGCTGTCATGGAGGTAACCTACTTCTAAAAGTGCCACGAAGCAGAATAAAAGCCGGCAGTGCTCCTAAAATCAAAACAGCAATTTATACTAACCTGTAGTAAATCATCAAATCACACCTCCGCTAAAGCGCTGTTTAGTCCGTTTGTTTACAGGCCCGAAGTATGAAAGTATTTTCTATGTGGAGAAGAAGCTGGTGCTATCTCATCTATCCTTACTTCATCTCTCTATCGTCAGAGTCCATAAGATCTCTGGGTCCTTCATCAACACGGATTTATAGTAGCAGACCATTCTCCACATCCGCCTGCAAGACGGGGTTACTGTCGGTCACCAGAGACCCCTAGTGGCCCAGCCGAGACACGAGCACATCTGCATCATGCAATTCTATTATTTCAGTAAAATTGTAAATTTTTAATGCTCGGCTCTATAAGGCTGTCCCTCATAGATAATAATTAGACCTTCCATATATAGAGATACATTAAACATTTTCAGAGGGCTGGTTGTAAGATAAAAAGATAAGAGGCGAAAGGTGAATCCAGTCAACTGACCCCCACAAACAAAAGACTCCAGATGTGTTTACACACACCAACCTCCTCAAACAGCTGACTGCACATAAAGGGGAGGGGGCCTTGAAACGCTGCAGGATGAACGACTCACTGTAGGGACTAAGGATTGATGGTTGATCTTGTGTCCTACACAGTGATTGATTGATTGATTGATTGATTGATTGATTCTGAAGGCGATTGATCACAGATGACATCAATGTTGTTAACTACTCACAACAACATGAAAGCAAGTGCATTACAAGTCACGTAATGAATAAAATGTTGCAATTAACACCCACAATAGATGATATAGATGCATATAGATGAAGGACATTATGAACTATGTAATATATGGCAGGGAAGACACACCAACATCTGAATATCTGCAATGTACTGTATCTTACAATAACACTACATCCATAGGAGAAGCAATAATTCACCCCAGATCCATTTGTTTCCATTACATAATGTATCTAATATAATTCAATTTAGACATTCTGCATGGTATGCGTTTAGTAGTGTGTGTATATAACTGTATAATAACTGTATTCAAATACAGAATTGTGTCATGTAAATAAATGCCCTGCATTCATACAGCGCTTTCCTAACCTTCCGGCCTCTCAAAGCGCTGTACAGTATAGCCTCACATTCACCCATTCACACACACACACACACACACACACACACACACACGCACGCACACACACACACACACACACACACACACACACAATGCACAGCGCCATCTGACCACCGGGGGAAGTTAGGTGCCTTGCTCAGGGACACTTGGTGAGGACCTAGTGGGGTTCAAACCAGTGAAATCTGGACCACCAGTCGCCCCGCTCTACCCACTGCGGTCCCCCCATGTGTGCGTGTGTGTGTGTGTGTGTGTGTGTGTGCGTGCGTGGAGGGGTGTACGCAGCCAGATATCAGAAGTCATATGGAAGTAAGTCATCTCTGGGCTGTGTGTGTTTGTGGTCTATTAGTCATTTAAGAAATAGGGTAAATGACACACACACACACACAGTGTTTTGAGATGCAATAGACTTTCAATTTAACATTACAGTAGGGTTATGAAAAGACACCCAAGAGCATGTTTGTATGAGAGAGAGTAAGAGTCTGTTCATCAGCCTTTTCGCCTATAGCTGACTGTAAACAGTCTCAGAGTACAAAGCACAGTGGAAACCTGCAGAAAATCAATAGTGTAATTCTACTACACAGATCTCATACTGGCACGCGCACACAGACAAACAACCAAACGTGATGCAGTAGAGTGGTTGGCTCTGCTCTGTGTGCTGTTCACAGTCAGATGTAATTTGTTTGTTATACTCATAATAACCGTTTTAGCCTTGTTTGTTGGTCATTTACAGCAACGTCTGTCTCCATTTATTGTAAAACTACCAATTATGTTGTCCACTGGCCCTGTCAGAGACACATGTATATCAAAGGTCAAGCCAACCCTCCCCCTCACACACACACACACACACACACACACACACATTACCCTGACTCCAAAAGTTTAAGCAGTTTTCATAACACATTTACCCTAAAATAATATGAACAGATATATTGTAATGCTTCTCCAAATGGTCTTGGCACACACACACACACACACACACACACACACACTTACACGCACAACACATGATTATATGACTGAGAGGAAGTGACATCAACAGCCTATGAGAACAGAAATGGGGAAAGTATTTTTGTTTAATTTTAGTATATAATATATGTAGAAATTATAAACCATTATTACGCTGTTGAAAATGAGCGATTATAATTTGCAAATGTGCACAAATGAATTGCATGAAAATATATCTTTACAGTACATGCAATATTTTTAATGTAGGTTTTATATTTAGAAATAATCATGTGTCACTCATTTTTGTGTTTTAGACACAAAAAATAAATAACTAATAAAATAAAACTGGTTCACAAAAAGGGCATGCTGTCAGCACATAAACTCTGGCCTCTAATCATCCTACTTATGTTGTAATAAATCATGAAGAAATATACAAAACTGAATTATTACGAGACAGCTATTTAGGCACTATATATATTTATTATTTATATATAATCATGAAACATTTTGGTTATGCAATCTAATAGCTACTGTCTTCAGGTATGTAGCCTACCCTATATCAAGGCCAACATAAATGATATCACTGCTAAATATAGGTTATCCATATTGAATATACCCATTGTTATTGTCATTCTCTACCAAGTGCCCCAAACGTTGACTTAGCCTGCCCTCCAGCGGGCACACAGACAACTGCAACAAAATAACCCGAATAGCGTGGAGTTATACAGTAAAAAATCTACTAAAGTCTACATTTATATTTTGTAAAGTATTACAAATTACATAAAACATTTTTAATTTGCAGCCGCCATACATACACAGCAATAACAACACGACGTTAGACTTTCTTTCAACTGGCTGAAGTTACATTCTCTTTATCTTTCCCCACCGACACAAATACACAAAGAGAGCCTTTGTGCTGTTGTCCTATACAGTACCAGGGGGGAGTGTGTGCGTGCGTGCGTGTGTGCGTTGTGCAACATCAGCTCCCCACAGCGTTACAAGGCTCAGTGTGTTGGTTCAGCTCATCCAGGAATGGACCGCAACAGACTTTCTACAGGATCCCAACAGGTTCGCTTCGTGATTAAGGTAGGCTATTTAAACATTTAGCAGGTTGATTTTACAGTTAGGGTCTATCCATCCTCTCCTTCCAACCCCCGTCTCTTCATTTTCATTGTGTTTAATTTTACAATTAATCTTCTCCACATCCACGTTTGATTTATGTATGTATTTTGAATATATAATTTAGCCATATCTATTTAATGCTCACTGGAGATTAAATACAACTGGCATTGAGTTAAAACTACATTTGCAGTCATACCTAAGGGAAATTCTGCATTAATACACCACTGTTTATGAAAATTGAATTATTCTTTGTCGTTTGAACAATATGGATATTCAAGGGGTTAAATGCTAATGCTTTAAACATTTTCAAAGAAGGAAACGACGGGGGGAATATTGCCCAATGTTTGACAAACTGAGATTATCTATTTAAGATATATTACAATAGATCTACCAATATTTGCTTATAATAATATTATAAGCCTATAATATTCATGCTGTCCTTTGTGAAACGGAGCGTCCCGTTATCCAGTTAGTAAGAACTGCGCATGCTCAATGAGATGAATGGACGCTACGCCTGTTTTCTGGCTGCACCTGATCAATTCACCGGGAAGTCTGATGCGACAGATCCCCGATTATTAATTACATCAGAGGTGGAGGAAGGACCTATTAAAAACTATGTTCCGCGGATGATTTCATATTAATAACCCGTCCAAACGTCGTCCATACAGTCTCTGCTGTACGACGTGGATGCGGGGCCGCGCGGCGCGCTGCCGTCCCTCCCTTCCAGTTTGGTTTTGAGTGTTTCGCTGCTGTCGCGTGTATTCCTCTAGAAACCCTCCCGGACTGACATGGGATGCTGCGGCAGCACTGAGGTAAGACAGACCCACTGAGACCCGAGTCGTTTTCCCAAAACGAAACCATGGCGCGTCTCGACCATGGTCTCGACTCTGCCCGACGGTCTGAACGCTGTACAACTGAATAGCGCTCCTTGCCGCGCAGATTAGCGCCTGCGATGAGCGTGTGTGTGAAGATAGCCTACTAGGTTAATCCTATTTCCACTCAAAGCGGCAGAGAAATATGGACCTGCTGCAGGGTCTGTGGTGTAGGCTAGCCTATATGTCTTTGTTTAGACTAAGAAACGCTTCGGTCTGGTGTGGTAAACAAACAACGTGCAGACTGACCACCTCCATCTGGCTGACATGAAACGTGCTCACAGTACGTCTTCATCTCGATATTATTACAGTGTGGACGATCGCGGCCTAGCTGTGAGTGTCGCTGTTTTAACACCAGGTACCTGCCGGCTGAGCGGAGAGGTTCATAGTGTTCTGTTTCTTTCAGAGGACGAAGAGAGAATGGAGACCGTTGGAAGACCGGAGCTGCACCGACATGCCTTGGTTTCTCCTATTCACTGTCTTCTGCGTAGGCATGGTGAGAGACTGACAGACAGGCTGTCTGACTTTGGCTGTAAAAACAGCGTTTCTGATTGGGTCATTTATTGATTGGAGACAGCCCCATTCTCCAATAGTAGATACTGTATTGTTGATTAGGATCTGCTGTATCACAGAGATTAGAGATGGGCACAAATAGGCTTCATCGAAAGGTATCCTGTTACATTACAGTTTACAAATACTCATCAGTGTATCAAAATACAATACTGGTGAGGAAAATAACAAAGCAATGTATTATTTGAAAATACAAAAATGCATGAAGGGTGATCTGTAACACTTTAGGCATTTATCTTTACAAGTAATCATTTGAAGGCATGCAAAAGACAATGAAAAGTGCCCTTACATTAACTTGACACACCGTTTATTACACAGAACAAACTGGGAATCCATCCCTTGAAACTGTTTAGAAAAAGGCAGGCTCTTTAAAAGATACACTTGCCAGGTGATTGGATGAAATTACTGTCTATCGCCATATGTTAACATCACACCTTAACAACGCCCGTAGCTGCAAGTACAACAGTAATTGGTCAGAACCACTGACGTTTGGACTGAAGCTCAACAATTTTCATGGTTGGCCAATGGCCATACTGATATTGCGGTGAAGTAAAACTCAATCTCTGGCGACAGACGCTAGAGCACTTGGGCGTGTCTCGTTATAGTCAGCTATTGCAAGCCTTGTTGTAAGCTAGTTACATGTTTAATCAAATTCACCAAATATCCCCTCTCATATCTTACCGTTCTCTGTCCGTGATGAAAAAACAATCTGATACTTCTACACAGCCCTGGATCTGTAAATAGCAATATAAACAAAGTGGCGAACACCGCTCACATCAACAAAGCCGTAGTACTACGCTTTGCTTCACAATGCGTTTCTATGTGTGGAGCGGCGCCGCGGACGCGTGGAGGGATATTGTTAACAAGCGTTCTTGAAAATGACTAACCCTGCCAATAAGTGTCCTACTCTCCAGGCTGGGGAACCAGGTTCTCGTCCCGGGTCGGGACCAGTTACACTGTATGCAATAAACTGAATTTCTCAGTCCCGATACAGAAACCTGGACTTACCTGGATAACGGCCCATACCGAGTACCAACCTGAAACTAAATGAATACAACTTTATCCTGACTGTGGGTAACAGTGGCCAACTAAAGTCATGTAGTAGTACACCTAACCTCCTCACACCTCAAAGACGCACTAGAGCAGGGCGATTCAACTCCGGTCCTGGAGGGCCGCACCCTGCATGTTTTAGATCTCTCCCTGCTCCAACACACCTGATTCAAATGAACAGGTCGTTATCAGGCTTCTAGTGACCTTGAATCAGGCGGGTTGGAGCAGAGAGAGATGTAAAACATGCAGGGTGCGGCTCTGCAGGACCGGAGTCTCTCGCTAGAGCGTCCTAGGGTTCTAAGCCTCCTTGTTAGCGCACGCTGTAGATATGGGTTCTAGTCCCAGGAGTGCACTGCCCAGTTACACAAAGAAAAAACGGAATTATTTATTGTGTAACAAATGGCATGGCAGATGGATTGTTGGACACAAGTCCGTCTGGGAAGCCGTCCACTGAAACTGTTGGCAGTTGATTGGATGAACCATCTGTATGTCCTTGTTGTTTTCAAGTTGTTGTCAAGTAGCTTTCGCTGACGTCACACCTAAACCACGCCCCTGTGTAGCTATCAGTACGACGCTGATTGGTCAGTTCAGTTGCCACTCAGACACAGTCGCAATGGTTTCTAGTCTCCAGACTTGATTAAAAATTCAGTATTTTAAGTATTTTACAAAATGTACAAAATGCAATTTCTCAAAAGTATTTTGTAACAAATTACATTTGATTCTATTCCATCAAGCAAATACAAATGACAAAACACTCAAGTATTTAAACTACATGTTTTAAATAAGTGTATAATGGAAATACTGCCCATCTCTGACACAGCAATACAAATTCCTGTATATTATTCACAAATGTTGTTTTTGCTTATGACTAGAGTAGACATTTGTTAGTAGGAGAAAATGTTTGGGGTGTAAAGATCTTAGGCTTCATGTGGCTGGGATGAGGATCTGATGGAGGCATGACTTGTTTTGTGCAGCAGAGTTACAGATTAAGACACTGATGTGAAAAATACATGAGATTAGTCTGCTGTGCTGTTGCCACACACACAGACACCCACACACACACACAAACTAGTTCACCGGTGGTAATATTTTAAAACACAGAGAAATGCATTTGTCGAGGAAGGTGGATGCTTATCTGAGTAGAGGTAATTGGGGCTTGACTCAGGCATCATGCACTCTGTGTCTAAGAACAACACTACAGTGTTCTTGCAGTTCTGGACGCACATCGAGGACTGTACCTTTTATCATTTGCAAAGATTGTAAAAACTCCGTTATACATTTGAAATGGTGTAAACCTTACCCGTTAGTTCAACTGGTCTTAACTGGATTGACGCCATGAGCCTATTTTTGTGGCACTAACCAGACAGAGGCTGTGAAATAGATTGAGCCCATGTTTTATGTCTTTATATGGAAAGTGTAGTTAGCATTTTAACATAACACTAAACAGTTTATCACCTAATTTGTTTTTGGATAACAATATACTAGCTAATTATCTTTTTAATGGTCATCAGTCAACTTTTTAACCGTCAAGCATTAGCACAGATGGTGAAGAACACACTCTTTAAGTAACAACTCTGTCCGTTCTTATACCAGTCGGACAAATAACATCCATTTTCTGTCTGGAATTGGTCTAAGCATTATTTAGTTGTTATTTTGATGTGGCAAAGAAACATACAACAGATTTGTTAATATGTTATGATTAATATTTGTGTTTATATATTCCCACCTACAGTACTGTATACCGTAAGTAGCATATGAGAGAATATAAGAGAATATTAAAAGTACATCTAGAAAAAGTATATCTAGTCCAGACCATTCTTTTTATGTTTGTATGTATGGCTTGTTTCTTTTTTTAGTATTGCTTCTTAAAGGGACAGCATACTTTTTAAGAATCACTCACACTCACTAGTGTGATCAAGAATAAATCGCTCATGCTTTTAATGGTTCCAAGAACACATTGTAAGACGAGAGGTGATTGTGCATTTGGTGCTGTGGCACCAAGGCTATGGAACTCTCTCCCTCTAGACCCTTAGAGAGCCTTAGATTCTGTGGCCGCTTTTAAAAAACAGCTCAAGACATATCTTTTTCTGCAAGCTTTTAATTGGCAACATGGTGTTAGGTTTTTGTTTTATATTATAATGTACTTTTATTCTGTACGGTGTAGGATTTTATTTGTTTGCATTGCTTTTACTGTACAGCACTTTGTGACCTTTGTCTGTGAAAGGTGCTCAATAAATAAACTTTACTTACTTACTAACTTACTTACTTACTTACATGCACGCACACACACATGCAGTCACCCACACACACGCACACGCACACACACACACCAGTAGCTAGCATGCTAACGAGCGCCTCTGTGTGCGTTCTTCAGGGCAGCATCTGTGGCTTCACCATCGCCACCGGGGGCGCTGCGCGTCTCGTCTTCGGCTACGACAGCTATGGCAACACCTGTGGACAACTGAACGAGGGCATCGAAGGAGTTCGCCTCAGCGGCCTGGATCACAGAGACAGAAAGTGAGTCTTGAGCAACTTAAAGAGCACAACTTCATACAGTATGCTAACTTATCATGCCGGTACATGGGAACAGTGTTAATTTCGTTGACGAAATATTTTGACAAAATAACTTGTCAAATTGTCCTACCAGGCTGAATAAAGGGTTATAGCTTGACTGTCGACTATGCTACCATACCATCTGCATGCAACAGGCCATACCGGTATTAGGCATTTGTTTAAAGATAGAAAACATTTAGACTAAAAGTTGACTAAAATGTAATGACTTTTCGTTGACGAAAACGCTTTTCTATTTTCGTCGACTAAAACTATTTAGAATGAAAATTACTAAAATGTGACTAAAACTATTAAGAATTTTCATCTAAAGACTAAGACTAAATCTAAAATTGCTGCCAAAATTAAGGGAGAAGGTTCAATGAAAATTATTTGCAATAACATCTTCTTATTCCATAAGTATAGTCGCACACAAACATATACCAAGATAATACCATAAAAACTACAGTATAAAAAAAATAAAATAATAAAAAGACTAGTTGATAGTTATCAAGTTAGTTGATAGAGGGCCCACCCACGCCTCTCTCAGGAGACAGCCAGTGCCGTAGTGCATTCTGGGAAAATAATGGTTCAAACACACGCAGCCTGTCTCACTCTGTTTATCTCAGCCTGCTTTTCCTCTGAACCCCATCTCTCTCTCTCTCTCTCTCTCTCTCTCTCTCTCTCGCTCTCTCTCTCTCTCTCTCTCTCTCTCTCTCTCTCTCTCT
>JAODUK010046655.1:0-19786 GCA_027564635.1 Typhlichthys eigenmanni
ATATTGTGCCCCCTCGCTTCCCCCACCCTACGTTTAATATGCCCTTCTTCAGCCTCAATTCCAATCTCCGGCGTTCAGCCGGCTGTTGTCTTTGTGTGACCGCCTGGCTGCCCTGCATACAGTCTACCATGTACTACAGTGGGCAGACAGAGCAGAGGCTGACACTGGCCTGGCCTATACATTTATGTGAACTCCCTACTATAAACGCCACTGGACAATACCAGCAGGTTTCTGCTGTGTGAGGATAAGCCTTCATTAATTCCATTGAATCCTGCTAATGCCTCTTTTAGCATTCCTAAATGTAATATTGACACTCATGAACTGCTTATTGAGGCATTATGGGATGCTTAACGAAGCTTTAATTAAGTAGCAAAATATTAAGTGCACTGTAGCCAGATATTGAATCAGCACTTTAGGTCGGTGTTTGCCTTGTCCTGTTGCCTTTGTTCACTGTGTGTCACCATGTTCCCAGTATGTTTTGTACAAATACATACATTTATTATGATTCTGCTGTGCTCAGGTAATGCTAATGCAGATGAACAGGTTGCAACAGTTAGACACGTCAAAGCATATTACAGCGGTAGCACAATGACTGGAATAAGAAATTATGCTGGTGATGATTGATGAGGCGGAGAATAATAGGTGATAATGATAATAATTATTATTATGATGATAGCAGTAATACCGGCGATGATTTATATTACTATAATGTGAATGTGGAATTAAAAACACCATTAGCTGTAGTTTAGCACTACAAAGGCCAAGAAAATCAATTGCCATTGAGACGACAACATCTCTCGAACAATTTGAATACATTGATAAATGGCTTAAACTGGGAGCTGTTGAAGTTTATATGATGCAACGTGTCCTTATCTGTGCGGGACCAGCTGCCTGCTTCATTCTTATCTTAAACTCTCAGTTGGGCATACTGTCACCAGCACAGGTTGAGAGACCATGTTAAGAAAGTGGAAGTGCCAACCACTGATTCACTGCCCTATACTGTACACCCACTATGTTTGAAAAAGGCAAATGGCAACAAAAAAAAGGCAAATTAAAATAATTGCTTAATATGTGTATCGAGCAAATACTTACAGTATTACGCTGGGGAAAGGGGGGGAAAGCAAACTGAATTTCCCAGAAGCGTTCGCAACTGCATCGCGCCTAGCCTGTTTACACTTTGTTCCTTGGGAGAGATCTGTAAACGGGTTTGTGTGTTTGGCTGCATTTACATTCAGGCAGCGCATGTAGCCGCATTCCATTTCAAGGCTGCAATCTGTTGCAAACATCCCTCTATTTAAACATATGTATGTGTCTCCGTATGTTTTTCTTCTTCTGTTTTGCATTTCATAATTTTTTCTAAAACATTTTAGAGGGATCACAGTAAAAGCTATGGTGAAATATATGTAGAGTGTTCTTCAACACGTAAATATATTAAAAACAAAACAGCTAGAACAGAACTCCGCCCACAGTTTGATGGCTGTTGTTGTGAATGTGTATTGCCATCCCTTCGCCTTTCTGCAGCACAGCGCTAATGTGGCTGTACCTTCCCACTCCGTACTCCAAGCACACTGGTGTTCCCACTATCGATAGCTCTTCCATTTGGCTGCTTTATTATTAACACTGTCATGTTTACGCTCAGCCTCCCACCAATTGTTTGGACACCGTATCTCTGAGTGGGCTGTGTGTGTGTGTGTACACACGTGTAGTGTTGTGTGTGTTTGTGTGTCTCTCCTCCCACTGCTTGTCAGTATCTAACCTGCTAACCAATTACGCGCTTGTGGTGAAGTACATCTTCAAACTATGACTTAATGTGCACAGCATCCACTAACAACTGTTCCATGAATCTCATATTACTGCTGCAGAAACCACAACCGCCTGTTTTATGTCCAGTTCTATGAGCCAAATAGACAATACAAGATTGCCGGACCATTACTTGTGCCTTCTGGCTGATGGAAACTTTCAATTCCTCACTATTTCCTCTTGGAAATGTCGCAGTGGTGTGACGTTTGTTCACTGGCCGTGCAGTTAAATGTGTGACCTCAACAGCATTTATGTGTGCATAAATTGCAAGGTCTTTTTACTGGCATGCCACTTTTCTTCAAACTGACTCCAACTTAGTGACAAATGACTTGAAGCCTGTGTGTGTGTGTGTGTGTGTGCGTGTGTGTGCGTGTGTGTGTGTGTGTGTGTGTGTGATATATATATATATATATATCAAAGAAAATGTTCTCTGAAGATGGAAAATACTGCATATCTCCTGTGCCCTGTGCATTAGTGACGCCCAAAGGTGTGGTCATTAAACCATTTACACATCCTTTCAGCACTCTCAGTACCTGGGAAGTGGCGCTGTAATCACGCCATGCTTCTGTCAAGTAATACTTCAGGGATGGCTTTGTAATTTCACAGTGATTGCTTCAGATAGTAGTGGGAAGGATTTCTTTTGCGAACGCAACCACCAGTAGAATAGCTTGGTGAATCGCCCTCGTCCCAGATTCCCTTTGTTATGATGAGAAGAACAAAACCTTCCTAACTCAATTATTATGCACTTACGAGCCCATTAAAACAAGGCACTGTGTAATTACACATTAAAAACATTGGGGTTCGAGTTGATTACACTATTCTCTCCATAGGTATCCTGTGATATAATGTAACATTTCATCATCACTGGATGTTATGAAGCGCCATTGAATGACCACTGGCCATATCGGATCCACTGTCGTCGTTTTTGTGGCAGTTCTGGCGCAGAAGAATGATTGCGGTCTACACGTTTGTGTTGTGACTCTGTCCTAAGCAATAGGTTTGGATTCGTGCCCAGAGCCACAGCAGCCCAATAACGGTCAGAAGGTGGGTGACCGCTACACGGTGGGAGACATGGTGTCTTTCCAGTGCGACCAAGGCTTCACATTGCAGGTATGGCAAATGTTGCACCGCTGATAGTGACTAAATGCAGCCCCACTGCGATCATAATATGAGAATCATATCTACCTTTGACCAGTTGGCAATTTGAAAGGGAATATCCCAAAGGGACGAGGCACCATGGGTACAATTTGTTTGTTTGTGTGTGTGTGAGCGTGTGCCAAGACACGCGTGTGTTTGTGTGTGTGTGGAAAGAAGATATGAAGAAGAGAAAATGTGCGTGTTGTGTATGTGCACACTGCAGTACACTTAGACGTGTATTTGTAGCTTGTTGTGTTGCTTGATGTATGTGTGTGTGTGTTACAAAGTAGCTTCTCCCAATCCTTCCGGAGTAGATAGCTGTAGAACCTTCCAAGGCCAATGGCAATGGACGGTGTTAACAGCCGCTTCACTAATCCCCACATCGACTTTTTCACTGGCAAGGCCATTCACTTCCATTCACCGCCTCAGTCCAACCAGCAAGTTCTTCAAACTGAAACTCCCAAACAGCAGCAATACGCCAGAGGACATAAAATAAAAAATACAAATAAAAACCGCAACAGCGCTTCCATGGCTGAGGCTTCAAGTGTTTATGTGTGTGTGTGTGTGTGTGTGCTTAGATGTGTGTTTGTGTATGCGTGCGCGCATGCAAGAGTGTGTGTGCGTGCGTGCGTGTCTAGCAGAGTGGTATGGTTGCAGTCAGATACTGTAGGAGAAATCAATAAAATGAAATGTCATCCTAATGGATGAGGAACATTGCATTGCTACTGATAGCGGGTATCTGATACTGTACAGTAGTACTCTCTCCCAGTGTTCATCTGGACTTTTAATAGGCCCTGCCTACTGTAGGTAACACTAGCTGCCTAACCCTCATGACTGAAAATGATGATAACATCCTGTAAGGTTCTGAACTAAAGTGTAATACAGCTGGTTATTCTTATTGATGATCATCAGTGTGGATTACAACAAAAGCAGATGAACTGTAGGAGGCGTATACAGTGATGTTTTTTAAAAGCAGTGTAGTGAATATAGTGTTTTTGTTTCCCCCTAACAGGGTAATGCATATATTACCTGCATGCCAGGTCCTGTCAGAAGGTGGAATTACCCCGTACCTCTGTGTTTAGGTAATGTACTCCTTTATGTAGCCTGCATCTGCAGTGTTTGCGGTGTCACTGAAATCACATTACAGATAACTAAACCAAATGTGTGCCATTGGGCACCGATACATTTGTGTGTGTGTGTGTGTGTGTGTGTGTGTGCCTGTCTCTATATATCTCTCTCTCTATCGCTCTCTCTCAATCTCTGTTCAGTTCTAACTCACAGTTTATCCTTTATTACTCCTTTAGCCATGCCTCCATAGATATACAGACATGCACGCACACATGCACACGCACACATGCACACACACGTACACATCCATGCCATGCATGCAGAGGACTTGTTATCCTATTTGGGAAACAACATACTCACTGTGTAAAAAAAAAAAAAAAAAAAAAAATCTGTTTTTATTTTTTCTGCAAAAAATCTATAAGGCTTTGTGGTATCACTCTGTGTTGTTTGATTTGTGATACCCCTGATTATTGGCTGCCGACTGGCCCCTGACAGCATCTCTGATGCCAACATGGTGATAGATAGCACGGTGCGCTAAGGGGTCGCTTCACTTTCACTGTCCTGCTGCCCCCAGTTTCATTCTGAAATGCAAAGCAACAAGTGAAGAGTCACAGAACACACACGCACGTGCATACACACACAGCCACACACAACTATTATCTAACTTGGTGTGATAATCTTGTTTTTACATTTAAAATCTACTTGTTTCTAATACAAATGGCTTATCTAGTTACTTAATTTAAGTAAGTGTGCACTTAATGTAAGAAATCTTATCAAGTGAATTTGACTTACAGCCACATTTGAATGTTTTAAGCAATATCAAGCTCATAACTAATATATTTGCACTTATATTTGATAGGGCATTTTTTGCAGTGCAGGCACACGCTACAAATTAAGAACGCATACACAGAGACACTAATGAACACAAGATGACATTATTCCTCATGTAAACCCCCCCCCCATACATTAGCTTTTGCAGTTGAGCACGGACATAAATCCCGACTTTCTCGGTGACAGCCCCCTGCTTTCGGACACGCGCGCGCGTCACCTCCCCTTCCAAGCACACACCCCATTTCCGCTCGTTAACCCGGCTCGTCACTCATTCGCGACCCCTCGTACCCTCACTGCACCCCCCCCCCCCCTTTGTCCCGCTGTGCTCGCGGATAAATTCCCATCCAAAGCGGGAGCACGGCCATCCGGGGAGCATGTCATTCTCAGGCAGGTGAGCCAACAGCACAATTAAATCCCAGTGTTAGTGTTTCTGGAGATGGCTGGCGATCCTTTAAGGCGCCCCCCCCCTTCCCTTCCCACCACACACACACACACACGCACACACACACACGCACACGCGCACGCACGCACGCACGCACGCACGCACGCACGCACACCTTTCCCCTGCCTCACCATAGTGTTTCCAACCACTTAGCACACAAACGGGCCTGTCTGTGTGTTGAGGGGAAAGGAGAAATGGTTCAGCCACTCGTTCGTGTCCAGCCCTCTGGTGGACGCAATTGGCATTACACATGGGTGTTTACGTAGAGAACGCCGCCGCAGGAGAACGGGCATGGGGGGGTGACCTTCACAGCAAGCTGAGGGGACGTATTGCTGGAGGGGGGCAGGCAATGCTGCTGGGGATGTAATCGACACCACCTCTGTGACTCGCTGTGAAGCTCTATTGAATATCGACTCCGCCATTAGTTTTAATTGAATGCGCCTCAAAAACTGCAGACTGTTTCTGAGCCTGTCATAAAACTAAGGATTTTGTAGGGACGGCAGAGACTGTACGTGTCCTGCACTAGTTTGAGGCTAACCTATATGAGACTAACCAATGAGGCTAACTTATGTGCCTAACCAAAGTCCTTATAGGCCAGTCTAGCCACACAGCGGCCATGTTGGTAATTGGTTAGGAAGTTTCTTTGGTCGCCCGGACATAAAAACTCCATGTATGCAATTTTTAAGTCAAATCTGATAAAAGAAAAGGCTTAAAACATTTGGTGATTTTGCAGTTTTTCCCACTGGTTACACAGTACTTCTATATGCATGGCAACTGTCTGCTTCTGTCAGTGCAACCACACGATTATTTTTATGGTTTAAGGTTTGGCCACAAGCAAAGCAAACTTTTCTTAAGACTGCCATATTTGCCGTTACGGACTTCTTCCATTCATAATTCACCAAATGGTACATCTCCTCAGTAGCCTAATGTAAGACCTATAATGTCTGGGGAGACCTTTGAGGCTAACGTATACAGTAAGGCTAACATGTCTTCCCCTGCAACATCCATCTTCCTGTGTTATCTGAGAAGTGACATGTTCTTTGTCCTTGGCTGGCCTCCCACAGCTCAGTGTGGAGGCTCCATGACGGACTTCACGGGAGTCATCCTCAGCCCAGGCTTCCCAGGGAATTACCAAAGCAGTCTGGACTGCAGCTGGAGAGTCAGGCTCCCCATCGGTTTTGGTCTGTCCTCTTCCCACATTCCTTTTCCGCTGTTCTTATCCATCTTCATTGTATTTGACTTCAGTTTGCTCCTGACTCGTAATCTGTGGCTCTTCTATTCTTTTATAACTTCCTTTTATCCTTTCGTTCCCGTGCTTGTTCTCAGTTGAGCCAAAGCACTGGAACATCTCCAAAACTCTTACTGTGTTTGCGTCATACGGAGAGTAAAACAATACTTGAAAGGGGAGCATGCATTCAAGGACCATGGTGTATTTTTAGTTTCACATCCTCCAACAAAACCCACTCTCTTTCCCGCTCAATCCCTCCCCTCTCCCTGCTCTCTTTCCCTCCATCCAGGCATCCACATGCAATTCCTCAACTTCTCCACGGAGGCGGTTCATGATTACCTCGAGGTGCGCAGCGGGAGTCTGGAGACGGGGACGGTGATTGATCGCTTCAGCGGCTCGACGGTGCCGGACTCTCTCTTTAGCACCACCCACGAGACCACTCTGTTCTTCCACAGCGACTACTCCCAGAACAAGCACGGCTTTCACATCACCTACCAAGGTGAGGAGTGGAGATTAGTGACTTTACGTGTTACAAAGTCACAGCAGGGCTTTATCAGGGAAGTGGCTGACAGCAGTTCTTCCCCAACATGGACCATCGGCTAGCTTAACTCTGCATTGAGGGCAAAGAAGACATATTAACTTGAGCCCAGAGTGTAGTCGCTAGTCTTGGGAAACAGTTTTTAACAGTGCACAGTGTTTTAATGTTCATTCTGTTGGGAGCATTGAGCGACCCCACATCTAAGTCTCCAGGTTAACGAACCCAGTGCATCGTACTAAGTGTGTTACAAGCCTAAGGCATGGATGCACTTGTGGTGGTCCAGAGTTGCTAAGAGAGAGTAGCATAATTCAAAGTCGTCTGAGCCACAGAAAGGCTGCTTTTGTAATTGGGGTTGTAAGGTCAGCAACATTTTGCACATCTATCTAAAAGCTCTGCATATCACCAATTATAAGTTGCACTCTCATTCTCAGGCATTGTTGAGAGTTGTATAAAGAAAATAAATACATATATGCGCATTATCTAAATGCCACGCAACATCGATGATGAGGAATATGTCCATTTAAATCACAAGGGCCATGTTAGTTTTAGCATCATAGCATCATAAGTGTGATATGACTCTGATCATTTGATACACTGACAGCATACGAGCTGCAGAGGTGCCCAGACCCGCGACCATTCCGCAACGGCATTGTGATCGGTCGAGACTACAGCGTAGGGATGACTATCTCCTTTGAGTGCCTGCCTGGCTACACTCTGCTTGGGGAGGCCTCCCTCACCTGCCTGCATGGAATCAGCCGGAACTGGAACCACCCCGTGCCTCGCTGTGAGGGTAAGTGCTTGTCTTCCATGTGCACTTAAATGTGCAGTAACCTGACGGCAAGCACAAGAAACAAACACATAGCACTTGTGTCCATGGCAACGATGTCAGCCATAGTGAAGGAAAACAAGGATGGTTGGCAATAGTGCGCGAGTGTTGATATGGTTCGTCACATTACTCTTATTAGCTATAGCTGCCAACAACTGACTTAGTTAATGTCTTCAATTTGTAAAATGCATTGTGCACAAATTCCCAGGGACAGAATTGCTGTTCCAGTGACAAAAATCCTGGTCGGTTCTAAAATAATATACTACTTCATCATTTAGTAGTTATTTACCGCTGTAGTTATTCACCAAATACATTTTATAATCAAGTATTAGATATTTATATTATAACACTATATCATACCCCACACCTAAAGCAAATACTCACTTTTATAGACAATGTACTGTATCACTTTACTATAAAACTGTATGCCCCATTAGAATGATATATGAAGCATTCACATGTCTTTAGTACAATGCCCATAATGTATCTCTGTGCTGTAAATTTGGAGAAGCCCTAAGATATTTCTCAGTCATAATGAATGTCTCTGAAGCTTTTGTATTCATCACAGTCATAGTCAAACAAAGTGGTACTCAAGGAGCTGTTAATCCTCAGTGAATGCCAGGGTGCCAGTAGCAAGAAGCCAGATTTATATTTGCCTGAGCAAAGTGTCAATATTTTTGTTTTGTTTGTGGAATCCCCCGTTAGCCTAGTTTATGTCCTAGTCCTAATTTGAACCTAAGAGCGTTACCTTTTGCTTTGAAGTTCCTGTTCAAGGTCAGATTTTAACACATTCGCTCCGTCGAGTTACGACAGGGAACCCTTAGTGTCAAAACCACCCAGTGTCATCAAGTTAAGGGCACAACTGGTAACCGTCCCCTTTGGGGATGTGTGTTGAAAACAGTCCATCCAGTGTGCGGGCAGTCACCCAGTAACATGCACTAATGGTGGGTTTCATCAACAGTTTGTGGCAGTCCAGTCGTAAAAGCACTTTATATGACTTAAAGTAAATCAAAGACTGTTTTGTCTTTTTATTCGGGCCTGCTGACTTCTTCCTTCCTCCCCTCAGCTCTTTGTGGTGGGAATATTACATCGATGAACGGCACAATTTACTCTCCTGGACACCCCGCTGAGTATCCAAACTTCCAGGATTGCATGTGGACAGTCAGGGTACCTCCGGGATACGGCATCTACATCAATTTCACTGTTATCAACACAGAAGCCATTTATGACTACATCACAGTGTGGTAAGAACCCCCTCCTTTCTTGAATGGGAACAGTCAGACGTCATTGAGAGGCTGTCACTGTTGGTATAATGGCACTTGACTTAACAACATTGCGGCCTATTTTGGTAATGTTTTTTGTAATCCCTCTACACCAGTCTTCACCACCAGTCTGTTTTAGTCCCATACAAACAAACAAACAAGCAAACAAACATACAGTACTGTACTGTATGTGTATCAGCATGAATACCACCTGTACCCCTTGCCTTCTCTCTCTCTCTCTCTCTCTCTCTCTCTCTCTCTCTCTCTCTCTCTCTCTCTCTCTCTCTCTCGTATATGATAAGCCTCAGGCAGGCAGGAGGCTCTCCTCTTGGGTAACACAAGAGTGCAAAGCCCTGCAGTACGTGGAGCTGCCATACCGTAGAGGAGGAGGGAGCTCCTGGCATTTTTGTTTTCAAATGAAATGGAGCATAAACAATATGGCTTGCAATAGCAGAATTTAATTTCCCTGTCTGAGCACTGGCGCCTGTTTCACTTACCCCTCTAAAATGAGTCTAGTCTATATACAGTGTTTTTTTATTCTTGAGGTCACCAATGGGTTTCCCAAAGAACTATATAAGAGTTTTTTATTTCATTTTTTGTTTTATTTATTTATTTATTTATTGCTAGATAATGGTCCAGCAATATGGGCCTGCTCTACTCACTTATTACTTCTGCAATTTCTTGCCTATTAACCCCTCCTGTAAATTACCCAGGGTTTATTCAACATTATGTAATTGTGCCACGTTGTGGTGTGAGCGCTACCAGCCATATAAACGTTGTTGTGTAATATTTGTGAAACAGTTGCTATCAATCTATAGTGAAGTTTAACATGTTTATAAACATGTAGACTTAGTAATTTTCAGGACATATTATACACGGGTCACTTTGACCCATGTTGTGCATCAAAGGGTTTTAAAACATGTATTTTCAGCATCACATAAACACCTACAGCATTGTGGGTCAAACAGTTTGTGCATAGAGAAGACATATAACTATGACTGTGACCGTTAGCCGAGTCACTCCATGTCACATAGAAATATGTATCTTTTTTTTTTTACCTTTATTTTTAACTCAGACCTGGATCTCTTTTTAGGCTGTGCCTTGTGTAAACATTATGTCATGCACATGAGAACGGGCTTTCCAGACTGATTCTTGTGGCGGAGTTAAACTGACGCTTGCCAGATCAGGATGGTCTCGCAAGGCTGTAACCACCACGCCCACATCTTGAGAACATGCTGTGCAGTATGTAGTAGGGCATAGCTGTGAACAGGGGTATAGCCCTGGATGATTAATGAACACTGGAGCCCTGTATCTGTAATATAAAAATAGCCCATTGAGAAAAATACTCCATTGCTTAAAGTATGCCACATCCGAGTATTTACCACAGGGCTGCAGAAAGTTGATAAAATCAACAAACTGCGGTTACAGCCAGGAAATTAAGGTAGGATTGGTATAAACCTGTTATTTAATTCTGGAATCTATAATTCTTTCATCGCTTTTCATCTTCACTTTCCAAAAAGGCTTGTCATTTATCCTCCCGCCGACCTTTTCTCCTCTCTATCTCTACCCTCTCTATTTCTCTCTCTCCCCCTCCCCCTCTCAGGGACGGACCCGACCAGGGCTCTCCCCAGATTGGCCAGTTCAGCGGCAACTCCGCCCAGGAGGCCGTGTTCTCCACGGCCAATCAGATCATCATAAAGTTCCACAGCGACTTCAGCACCAGTGGCTTCTTTGTGCTGTGTTACTATGGTAATCTTGCCACCCCAGCACCCCAAGCACCGCGTCCCTGGAAGGAATGAACCTTCATTGCATCCCCTCAGGGACAGTCAGGGACTACGTGTACTAATGACGGCCACAGAGTTGTTCAAAATGTTAGACTTGTTTCAGGGGTGTTATTTCGTCCTCTGGATTGCATTACTTACTGATTTTGTCTATAATTAAAAAAAAAGATTAATAATGAAATGGCTTTGAACTCTGTTGAATTACCCATGGCCTTGTGATGATAATGAACGGTGAAAGGTGGCAATTTGCAGTCTAATCTGCTTTGAGTATGACAGGCATTAAGGAAAGGACAGGCATTTCACACACACATTTGCCTACACATTCAGACACTGACGTGGCTTGGTAAACAATGGAGTCCTACATGTATCAGTGTTTGTGTGATTGCACTGTAGTGAGTGCTTGCCCTCTGCCCACAGCATACCAACTGAGAATATGTCAGCCTCCCGCTCCTGTAGCAAATGCCAACATCCTGAGTGACGATGACGAGTTTGAAATAGGTACGCTTTCTTTTATGCGTTATGCTTGTGTGCAAGCTGTAAAAGATGATAACATGGCATTTGCTGGAATTTATTCCATTGACTTTTCTCTCCTTGTCTTTACTACTGACTATTTTAGACTGGTGTTTTTGTTTCCGTTGTAATTCCTGTATTCCGTATTTTGTTGACTTTACCCTCATGCTTACATTCATGCTAATAATGTCCATCGTGCACATGTGTGTGTGAGGGCTGTTCTGTGTAAATATGCATCTGAATGCAAATGTAATTAAGTGTCTTCAGTTCTCCTTAACTAAGGCGATGTCAGTCTTCATTAAAAAATGTGTCGTTGATTAGATTTCAAGTGCTCGTACTGATGAGGCTATTATTAACAAATGGCTCTGTGTGCTTGTGTGTGTGTGTGTGTGCGTGTATGCGTGTGGGTGTGTTGCTGTAATCGACCTCATAGGGGACATTATTCGCTACTCGTGCCTGCCAGGGTTCACCTTGGCGGGCAGTGAGATTCTGACCTGTCGACTTGGAGAACGATTACAGATGGATGGACCTCCGCCAGTCTGTCAAGGTTGGTATTATTTTCTGTGTGTGTGTGAGATGTTTTTTGTATGCATATGTCATTCTCTGTTGAGTGTGTATGTGTCTGCCAAGGCTGGTTGCAGTCTGCGGCACCCAGTCTTGACGCATCATTTAACACAGCATCAGCACGACTAACACGCTCTCATTGGCACGCCAGGTTCCCATTCAGATTACTCAAACGTCTCAGTAGGGACTGTAGAGCAATACTAGTCCAAGGTCACAGACCTTGGACTCCCCATCACCCAGCACGTCCACATCGCCATGGTGATTCAGTACAAAACCAATTACAGTCAATGAGATGTTGTGTATGGGAGGCCTCGTCACCTGCCGTTTGAATAACAAGTTATTGCAGATTTTTTTTTTCTCCTAATGCATTTTCCACAGATAGACACTAAATCCCCTCTGTTTACTAGACGTCATGCTGCCTTTTCTCAAATGGCCCCAGTGGGTTTGACAGATATGAAATGTGTTGTTGCCCTGAGGTGTTTCAAAATAAGACCATTTGAACAAGAAAAAAAAAACACTGATGTTGTTGTCTGCATTCAAAATTTCAGTTGACACCGCAAATAAATCCTGCATGCCTTTGGTGCCAGTAAATGTTTAAAGCCGTTTTCTGTGGATCACCATCTCTATTGAAGAATCCTCAAGTAATTTTCACTCGGGACTTGAACTGATAATCACGGCAGTTTTTGAATGTCTAGCCACTGTTAGGTGGGCTACATGTGATCAAGGGGTTAAAGATACATTATCAGGCCAGAACATGTTAAGACAAGGATCATTCCTTTTTCATTCTCTTTGATTAACTGATGGCTTGCTTGCTGTTGCCCCGCATTGCAGAGCCTGGACTTCTTGCTCACATACAGTAGTACAGTAAGCATTCATTTGGTCACCTTGCTAGGCTATATGTATAATGCTGCAGGTGGGTCATTAGGATATAATGTAGCGCAAAAAGTCACAATTATTGCAGTACTCAAATTGTTAAAGCTTTAGAAGTACTTTCTTCGACTTTAAGTGGCAGTCATGGCTGCTAACCCTGCTGATGTATGAAGATAGAAAGAAAGTACTTTTATACAGAGTACAGTATTCATATTCACATGAAGTACGCTTTTCAGGTGTACAATTTTCAAATTACTGTTCTAACCAGTTAGGGCTCTAGTCATAGGCATTGAGTTAGTTTGTTATTTTTAAAGAGAACAAACACTAAAGAGAGATAGAATAGATACAGGGTATGGAAACTGCATTGTCTTTAAACCATGAAACCAAATGGGCATCCAACCTGACTGCTCAGTTTTGAAATGAATATTGCAGCCACCAGCCACTTGGCTACAAAACAATTGACCAATTGAATGGAATCAAATGAGGAAGACTGCCAACTTCTCTCTAGAAATATAAATTCAACACACTTAAATTGAATAGGTTATCACTAGCGAATTTCACTCCTTCTAATAATTGTGATGGTGTCCTCTAAAGCCATTAAGGTGATTTTCTACACAATACAGAACCCTAAATGAAATCTTGCTCTAATATATCTGACGAAAGTAATACACTACAATTGTTTCTTCACCAGATCAGTGGGGATGGGAAGTAATTGAAAAGTGTGCATAATCAATCATAGAACTCATTGATCACAGGACAGTGAAATGACCAAGGTCCTCGCTGGTGCAGGTCTAGTCTCACGTCCAACAGATTGAGCAGCTTTGTGACAAAACTAGCCATAAATTACATTCTAAATGAATTAATCTCACGGACTTGAAATTATTTCACATGATTTCCTAAGGGTGGTTGCACTAACCTGCCAGTTCCAGATGGGCAGGGTAGACTGGGACCACTTTGGAAGGGCAGGACAGGACAGGCCTTCCTACATTATTTAGTGGGCTTCATTGTGCCAGGCAATCAATGACAGAGGCGCATCTGAAACCTTTTCAAGCTATTTTCATCTTTGTTGGTTCTGACAACATGTTCTCATTCACCATTCATAGCCTGTGTCAGCGCCGTCTGTCTGTGCTGTCTGCCTGGCCAGGTCATGGTAAGCGGGCGAGCAGGCCGGGCAGGTTTATCTTCCAGCTCAGGGTGTAACAAAGATGGGATGTTTAAATGCATTTCAAGATCCACTCACTGTGACAGTAGATAGCTTACTTACTTAGCGCACATGTTAGCTGCACAGTTAAATAGGTAGATGGCTGAAGCACATACAGTAGCACGATTACAAAGGCCTGTTGTGAGCCCCGAACACCGTTAGGATGCGTTTAGCGTAAACGTGTTTGACCTTTCACGGATCACCTTATTATCACAGCCAAGGATTCTTAACACATCGCGATGATGGATATGTTTCGTCCTTGCGCACCTCTAGCGCAAGCTAATTACTCTCCTTGGGACATTGAAAGTTGAACTTGACTTGACTTGACCCGCTATTCACATGCAAGAGACTGTAAGCTCACAGAGCAGTAATTTCCTGTGGGTCTATATCTGATATAGGGCTGTATAGAAAGTATTCTCCAGTGTTCTCCATATTCTTCAGTCAGCTTCTCTATCTTTTGCCATTAATTGTGTGATAAGACTGAAAAATGCCTTTGCATTGGTTTGCATGTTTAACCGAAACACCATTCATTTTCTAAGATGATTCTTGTATGTGCTGCTGTGATGGGATGGAAGGTTGTTCTATAGCTTCTTATCAAGGTTACAACCACAATTGTACTTACTGTTATGCTTGCCTGGCAAATCACTCATGTATTTTTGTGGCATTGGGATTTGCGTTTGTCCGTGAAATGTCACATTCCTCTCGCTCCTTCTCTGAGAGATGGGCAGTTAGGGTATTTTGCAGTTTGCATTTATTACTCCATAACAACAGCGTTCTTGTTGTAGCTATAGCAGATTTGGTGATTATACTGTCATAGTGTCTTATCATGTGTACAGCATGTACTTATGGATGCGCCAGGGCAGGGCCATATAAATCACGTTAAAGTTTCCTGGCGGGGCTATTCGGTTGACACGAAAGAGAGATAGGTTAAAACCCTGTAAGACCTGCGGCGATAAAAGTATAACGTTACTTTGCTCTCCAGTATACACACTTGCAAATGTCTCTTTGAAAAAAGAAAACACATTTACTATCAATGGCAAGACAATTGAACATATTAGATACTGTATGTAAATGTAGTCTTAAAAAAATAATGTACACATTTGTTTTTTTTAGAGAGCTAAGTAATGTTTTAGTTTAATGGCCATAGGTCTTACATATGTAGTCTGAAGAAAAATACGTATTTTCACTCAGGAACTGTAATTGTGTGCATGTGTACACACACATACTGTACACACAAACCACTACACAATCAGCAAATTAAAAGCTTTCCTTGTGTTTATATTGCCCACCCACGTGTCTATATTTCATCTGTACTGGATACACTGATATGCATATTTATGCACTGATAAAATAAATATATACTGTTTGTATGTTTTAGTTTATTTTTTTATTTATTTTTATTTAAGGACCATCTATAAACAATAGCCTATGTAAATGTTATACATGCAAAATCATTCAGAACCATAATCTAAAGTGAAGGACCTGACACTAGGCTTGAAGCAGCCGTGGTGTGTGGTGACGGGTGGTAATGCAGTCGGAAGAACCAATTACAATTAGGTATTTTAGCAGACGCCTTTACCCAAAGCGACTTACAATGAGTACAGTTATTACACGGAGCAGGTAGGGGTTTAGGCATCTTGCTCACGCACATGCACAAAGCTTGTGGTCGGAAA
This sequence comes from Typhlichthys eigenmanni, assembly GCA_027564635.1. Lineage (NCBI taxonomy): Eukaryota > Metazoa > Chordata > Actinopteri > Percopsiformes > Amblyopsidae > Typhlichthys > Typhlichthys eigenmanni. The sequence continues at coordinate 15,732 of JAODUK010046655.1, forward strand.
CTAAGCTTCTGTTTGCGCTGCACATGCCGCATAAGAGCCACTTTAATGATGGCGTGACAATGCGCAAAGGCTTTCTAAGTACGAGCCGCAATTTATTTCCCATGTCTTTTAATAAGTCTATGGGCTTGGCCCATGTATTTGTCAAGACAGTACTTGCAGCATCTCAGACAGCAAACGTAAAAGGACATTATAAGTGTAGTTAATAGGCTTATATGTGTTATAACAGCAATTCTGTAATTTCACTACAGTATATTGTACAGTGCATGTTTCATTTTAACATTTATACTTTTCAATACACAATGTAGACATTTATGATTTATTGTTCTACTGCCTTCGTCTAACAGATAGTAAAACTGTATTGCTATAGATTTTCTTTCTGGCCAGAAGGTATGCTAGAAGCTACAGTAGTATCGTATCTTATTAAAGTGTAACTGCACCCTATAAGGTGTTTTTTGAGCTGTAAACAAAGATTGATCTGTGATGAGACACATCAATGCTAGTGTTAATAATAATAAAAATCTGCATTTCATGGGCTGAAAACAGAACTACACGTCATATCTGTTAAACATCACCCCAGGATCGGTAAACTTACTGTAGTATGCTCATACTGTACGTTGTTAATGTTAACGGGGCCCCCCTCTCAGCCCATCCCCTCCCTCAATCATCTCCTTGATGCATTTGTCAAAGTTGTAGTGGGTGGAGTCAGGCTCAGAGCTGTGGTGCAGTTACATACTTTATCAGAAAGCAATAGCCAATAGTCAATCAACTAATAGTCAATAGCACATAAGTGCTATTGACACCTCCAGAGGATTCCAATACAAATCTTTATAATGTCACCTCTTAAGAATATTTACCAGTGTATCACTGTTACTGACCTGGTCTTTGGTTATTGGTTATTTTCATATTCATATTTTCTTTATATACTATATATACAGTCTTTATATATACTGTAGACTATTATTATTTCTATATGTCTAATATGCATTTCTCTTTATTGCCTGCTTATGGAAAGTTGCAGGTAGATGTTAGCGGATAAATGGCCCTACAGTGTATGTTTAATATTAATATGCAGTGTATATAGACACAAACTCTACAGGGGCAGGCTGTAGTTTGTTTATTATTTTCAATGTACATAATGGCAGTGTATGATGAATAGCAATGTAGTACATATATCAGAATACAAAGCAGGGTAAAAGCACAATAGTGTTCTAACTTTATTTTATATTGTTGCAACATTGTCACACAGTCAGTGGATTGGATGTGAAAGACATTTCCATTAGCGCAAGATATTGATATGTATATATCTAAATGTCACTCTCTATATGTATAATTTATGTAAATGTGGATACATCTATGTAATACTGTAATAACTTAATATTACCTAAATATTAGTTGTAGTTGTCTTGGCCATGATCATTCGTGGGGTGTTACATACTATAGTTCCGAGCATTGTATAATTTCTTTTAAGAAATAGAGCATGAATCATATAAGTTCGACATACATTTCTATCATACCTGCTTCTTTTCCTGATTCATGTCCAATTGTTTCCTGTGACCTTTTTATCTTGAACATGTGTTCGCATTAACCTTTGATGCGTGTGTCGTGTTTCTTCACACAGACGAGAAACGTTGGCTGCTAAAAAAAAAACTATAGAAAGAAAAAATAAAAAGGGTGGATTAAACTTTTTTTTAATGTAATTATTTTAGATGTCACCCTGCAGGAAATTAACAGAATGCAGCTCGTAGCGGGACACACTCTCACACAAACACACGGACAATCCTTCATACAAAGCGAAGTGTCTCACTGACTGAGAAATATTATTTGATAGATGGATATCAAGAGAGCCCGGTGACAACGTCACACCCACCAGTTTAGCCCTGAGGTGCAATATCAGTCTATCTGAAATGTCATTGTTTCAGAACTAGTTATTATTTCAGTGTAATCTTCACTGGCACAGTGGAGCCATTCTTGTCTTTTTTTTTATTCTCTCCCCAGCTTTCCCTCCTTCTGTCTTCAATGCCCGCCCCCCACCGTAAACCCCCGTCTGTCTGTCCTCTCCCTCACCTGCTTTTCTTTCTTTCATCACCATACAGTATCACTCTCTCTGCCCCCACCTTCCTTAATTCCCCTGCCTCCCACCGACCTTGACCGTGCTCGTACTTCTTCCTCCTTCCTCCAAACCCAGTCCAATGCCCGGCTCACGAGGTGCGTTTTGACTCCACGGGGGTGATCCTGAGTCCTGGCTACCCTGACAGCTACCCAAACCTCCAGATGTGCTCGTGGCTCATCAACGTCGAGAAGGGATACAACATCACTCTGCACTTTGAGCTCTTCCAGACAGAGAAGGAGTTTGACATCTTGGAAATATTTGACGGTAAGTTCAGCAGGCGACTCAGAATGCACTCATCGAGGTGCTTTTGAATTGGTATTTGTGTTACACAATGTTCGCAGAGATTTCAACATGCACTTGAAACACTGAGACTGTATTTTATGGGGTTTTGATATTACGCGGTGGATGATATTCTATGATCAGAAGCAGCACTTATGTTACTGGATATTACATACTACTATACTGGAAGCATAAATCATGTTAAAAAGGAACAGCATAAAAACAGGTATAAATCCAGCAGAAATAGTTTATTTCTACAGCCCATTACATGCATGCACACACGCACGCACGCACGCACGCACGCACGCACGCACGCACGCACGCACACACACGCACGCACACACACACACACACACACATCCTGTGCCAAAAAAGACACCCCTAAAGCCAAGCTGTGCATATGCTCCTGTGCATTCAGGCCCCAACATCTACAGCCAGAGCCTGGCTTCACTGAGCGGGGACATGGACACGCCCTTCAGCCTGACCACCACAGGTCACCAGCTTCTCCTGCGCTGGTCGTCCGACCACGGAACCAACCGCCGCGGGTTCCATATCAGATACGTGGGTGAGTATCAAAGTATGTATCCTGTTTATAATCATATACTCTTCTTTATTCTATATTTCAGTATTGTGATCAGTGTTGTTGTTTATGCATTGACTCTAACATCCTCAGCGCAGCTACAGTAGTGTTATGCAATTAACCCAGTTGCATTTGGTATTTGAAGCAGTCTCATTTGCGCTGAGAATTCATTGGAATAGTCAGTGCAAGTGAATTGCGTTGCAACTATAAGCTGAACCAGTGATTTTTGTCTTGTTTTACAGCGTAGTAGGCCGTGACTTGAGTGTTTAATATTCATTAAGTTCTCTGTTATTTTAATAGCCAATATGGAATGTACTATTTTAAATCAAAGCTTTCTTGGGCCAGAAGCGCTGGGTAGAGAAGACGTGTGTCCGCTCCTCTTAATTTTTCTAAATCTTTAAATTGTTAGTTGTCTCTTTAAAACAAGCAGCTGTGCAAAGGAAGCTCCGCACAGGGGCATCGCCTCCATTTGAAAATGCATCCATAGTAATGACACAGCACAAAAAGCATTCCTGTCTTATGTGCTGTCTTCCCATCATGCACTCAGGCGTGTCATGGATTTTGGAAGCAAAACGCCGCCGTGACTCGTTTCGCTCAAATAAAACTTGACCTTGGCCTCAGCCCTCCACCCCAAACTATTGTTTGACAGCTCTTTCCTCCGATGCGCTACCACGCTGCTGGCATTAACCCCCCCCCCCCCGAATTAAACCCATACTTTTCTTTGTGTCCAAGGGGCTGGAGGTGAGGTGAGGGGAGGGGGGGGGGGGACTTCTGTGTAGCAAACAACTGCAGGATGCACCCAAATGCAAGTGTTGCAAATTGAATAAGTTGCTTGCCCATACAGTAGGCGAGCTGCAGAATGGTAATGTGATTCTGAGGAGTGGCTGGGCTGAGTGGCACAGAGCGAGCGCACTAAATAGATATGACACTCCGCGGGCCTTATCCCTTCATTATCTCTCCACATATTAACATAGAGCTTAGCCGCTGAATGCTATTCTCTCACCTGAATCACAACGAAGAGTGGATGTATTCATTCAGTCTCTCTCTCTCTCTCTCTCTCTCTCTCTCTCTCTCTCTCTCTCTCTC
>JAODUK010046666.1:0-19785 GCA_027564635.1 Typhlichthys eigenmanni
CCTGTAGTGCACAAACACCTGTAGTGCACAAACACCTGTAGTGTACATGCACCTGTAGTGCACAAACACCTGTAGTGCACATACACCTGTAGTGCACAAACACCTGTAGTGTACATGCACCTGTAGTGCACAAACACCTGTAGTGCACAAACACCTGTAGTGTACATACACCTGTAGTGCACAAACACCTGTAGTGCACAAACACCTGTAGTGTACACTACATACATGTATGGAGTCCTGAAGGTCCCCTGGGATCCATAATCACACACACACACAGTGCTTTGCCTCATCATAATGCCTAACTGGGAGCTCGGCCCTGCAGGGTTCCTACGCTGGCTTCGTCTACACCTACGCTGTGTCCCCCCCTCTGCTCATGGGCCACAAGACGGCAGGCTGCCTGGACAGCGTGTTCTGGGCCTCCATCACCGCAGGCCGGCTGGCCTCCATCTACCTGGCCTACAGATACACCGGCCGCACGCTGCTCAGCTGCAGCCTGGTAGGGCCGCTGTCCTGTCCATCTGTCGTACCTGTCAGGTTGTCCTACCGTAGCGCAAAGTGACAGCTATAGTATGTCCATCTGTCCTATCGAGCAGCAGCAGTGTGTCCTGTATAACTTGTATCTGCCCCCCTCCCCCCCTCCCTCCCTCTCTCTCCCCCCCCACCCCCTCCCTCTCTACCCCCTCCCTCTCAGCTGGGGGTCATCGTGGTCCAGTCTCTGCTGCTGGTGTTCAGCTCCAGCAGGGGGTTCCTCTTCCTGGGCATGTGTGTGTTGGGCCTGCTCATCAGCAGTGTGTTCCCTTGCACTCTGGCCTTCACCGAGGACATGCTGGACTATAGCGGTGACAGACAGACACACACTTCACATGGACACACACGGAGAGACAAACACACACACACACAAACACACTTACACATGGACACACATACACACACTTCACATGGACACACACGGAGAGACAAACACACTTACACATGGACACACATACACACACTTACACATGGACACACAAACACACACTTACACACACACATTTCACATGGTCACAAACCTCGGAGACCCTCACAGACTTGACACATGGACATTGGTTATGTTTTAATATGCATTATAGAAACATTTACTTTACTTGTATACTGTAATAGCCAATAAATAACCCGATTTAAAGAAACACTCAACGATTTTGTGTCCAAAATACCCCTTGTGCAACTAAAGCTGTTGTCATCTTGCTTCTGCTTGTCTCTGATTAACCACAGCCCTGGTGACCAGCGCCACCTGGTGGTCATTCATGTGTGTTGTTTGTGGTGTTTCCAGGCTGTGCTACCACTGTCCTGGTGACCAGCGCCAGCGCAGGGGAGATGATGTTGCAGTTGCTCGTGGGAACGGTAAGAGAGGCCTGTGTGTGTGTGTGTGTGTGTGTGTGTGTTAGGTCACGTCAGCTCTATTGTCATTCATTTCTATATAAGTAGAGGGTGTGTGTGTGGTGGTCTCTACAATGACGGTGTGTCTCTCAGTTGATCCACAGCCATGGAAGTCGCAGCTTCCTGTTATGTGGCATGGCCGCTTCCTGCTTCGGTTTGTCTTTCTTCCTACTCCTGCTCTATGCTCAGCGGTCATACAGAAGACAGCAAGGTGTGCACGCACACACACACACACAGCACATACATTCAATGTTGTTAGAAGCCTGATAACGACCCGTTAATGTGAATCAGGTGTGTTGAGCAGGGAGAGGTCTCAAACATGCAGGGAGTTGAACAGCCATGGTCTAGGATGTATACAGTTACACTTCTGCTTACCTCTCAGATTTGTCTAAAGGCGTCGTCATGACAGAGAAGTCAGGAGGAAACTCGTGGTCCAAACACTAAAGGATGGATCTTCAGGGCCCTGGTGTCTGACCACATTGGGTTTCGGCTGAGAACAACATGAAAATAACATGACGGGTCAAATCAGAGCTCTAGCCGGACCTCAGTAAACCTCCATGAACCCTTTGGAACGTTTAGTTCCATACAAACCAAATGGACAAGTTCTACCTGAAGAGCATTGTGATCAAACAGCGGACACCTGGCTTGGCACCTGTGAAATAATACTTTTGTATCCATAAAGCAGGTTTCACAGAACACAGTTTGTTTGTAATTTGACATTTTTAAAAGTTTATTGATCTTGATCCGATTACCTGACATTTTAACTAAACTAATTGGAATCGTTGGAATATTCCAGCAGGATTTATAAGGATTTAGCCATATATTTGTATAAATTTCCAGATATTATCATTTAAAACCTTTCAAATGTACAGGCTAAAGGCTGTGTGTGTATTTAGCATGCATATGTAGGAAGGGTACGCGTGCACATGTTGATTTAAAGGGTTATTTCATTAGAGGGGCTTTTCAATAGGCTGGTATACAGTATGTTCAGAATGGCTATTTTAACCACCAGACATCAGAGCTGTGGGGGCTGTGCTATATCTGCCATGTACGTCATTAGTGTGCGTGCAGTAACATAGTCTGTCCACTGGTGGGGGCGTAGGAGGCGAATCACAAAATGTGCTGACCGGCTGAATATAGACGACTGTCGTATGTATTCGCCAAGTGTTTGACTGTGGCAGTGCCCTCAACGTTTGGAAGTAGGCTACAATAAGGTGTTTGAGTTATAGTTTTGGATACATCATTATTTTACTACATGGAACACACAACAGTGTTGTGTGTGTGTGTGCGCGCGCATGCCAGAGTACAGATGCAGACTTCCTTAAGTGAGAGCAGTGTAAAGGACTTATTTGACAGTCACATGAAAAACAATACCAAGCTGAAGCTAGACAAGTGCTGGGTGAGAGAGCATTTTATTGGTCTCTTCTGACATAAATGCTTTATTTATGCTTTATGCTGACATCAATACGCCACTTAAGACAAGTAGCTTGTAAACATTAGAAGAAAAGCTTCAAACAAATAGAAAATACATGACAACAAAAGTACTTAGGAGTAAAGTCAGTTTATCATTCATTTGTAAAGTTATGTACTGTGTAAACATGGAAAGATAAAAGGAAACTCATCAATAGAACATGCAAACTGGAGGCCGGGACCAAGATTAGATGGAGGAACATTTATTTTTTTATGCTTTTTATCATTATATAGCTAGTCTTCATAAAATCTACTGCAAAAATAATTCATAACAATCCAATTCTACTGGGTTACTATAAATTCAACTAGGTATTAAATTCATCTAGGTATTAAAAATAGGCTTTCTGTTGCAGCCTAGAAACATTTTTTTAAATCGTATTTAACATAAAAATTTTAACTTAAATCTTTAATTTGTAGTATAAAGTACTTGGTGCATAAGTTTATCCTCCCTTTGATTGGAATAAGGAATGCATCATTCATTAACATGAATGTCTTCATAAAGGACGGATATGAAGTGATACAATCCAATTCTGCAGGAACCCCAAAAGTTGCATTTACAATAGCAACAAAGCTATTATAACTTCAAGAAAAATGCATTTCTCCCCTTAAGGCTTAGATTCCCTCAAAAGCCAATGTCACAATAGAATAGCAACCTCCCAAGTATATCAAGAGGAAAAACGACATCAAGAAACTCATGCACAAAATATTTGACGAAAATCCGTCTTTGAGAGCAATAGAAATCAAGATAGAAAATATCTAATAGTCTTACGTTGTAGGCCTAAACGTTGGCTGGTGTAAAACAACTTTTTAATTAGTGTACCCCTTTACTGCACAACATAGTTTACATGAGAAAGGCCTAAGATATACAAAATGAGTGGCACTGTTATACAGCGCCACTCATTACTGCTCTGCTAAGCAGGCATGGCATAAAGAACATATACTATATTATATTGTGAATTAAATGGTGCAACTGGGCTGGTTGGGGTTTGGCTGTAATAAGGCACCATATTGATAAAATTATTCCGGGGTCAATCTAGGGTCATGTGTTACTGATATCTCTCTCTCTCAGACACACACACACACACACTTTGGTTCTCTTAAGGTCCTTGCACCTTGCCCAGACTGTCTTCAGAATGTTCATAAAACCAACTGCCTGTCCAAATTGCCCAGACTGTAACAGAGGGCACAATTCAGACCTTGGCCATATCCTAATCTCAATTGCTAACAAGTCGAGCTGACGTTACGGTACGATCTTGCTGCTCAGAGTTGGGTTGTCTCTTCCCACAACTCGGCTTTACTCGAGGTCCTACTTCCTGAAACCAGCTATTTTTAAATGTAGAACGTACGGTGAAGTGAGCAAGCTAATGAAGTAAGGTTAATTAGGCTCAAGGTTAACCTTCAATGAAAACCATGTACGCTAACGTTGTACACTGCTAGCTATCAAGGGAACACACTTGATGTTTGCTGGAAAACTGCAGAATTCCTACAACTCCGCCTGACCTGACTAGACATGTCAAACTATAGAAACTCCAACTAACTGACAACGCACACTGATCCAACAGTTGGCGTTGGTTGGAGTTGGTCGCGTTTGTCTGGGCAGTGTGCAAGCACTTTAACACTACTCACAACCACTCTGTTCCAGGTACGTGTACATGTTTGTCTGGGCAGTGTGCAAGCACCTCAACACTACACACAACCAACCACTCAGCCCAGACAAACATGTACACGTTGTACCTGGAACAGTGTGCAAGCACTTCAACACTACACACGACCACTCTATTCCAGGTACAACGTGTAAACATCAGATATGAACCACCACCTCACACAGGGCAAGCACAAATGTGGGCTCTATTGCTGGGGTCAGGGTCCACAATGTCCAGGGTCAATCTTATACAGCTGTGGAAACCTGTCAGCTGATCACACAAATCACTATGGCAACAAGTACTTTATTTGCAGGGGTTTAAAGCTGCATACCACTCATTGTAATGGTATAATAACTTGATATTGGGCCTCCCATGCTGCAGAACCACTTGGTATCTGCTGATACAACGGTCTCTGTACTGGACAGTACATGGCAGAGGGGTAGTGATGCAGTGCGGCTTATGTTTGGGGAATTTGGAAGAGATCCTACGCATCATTAGGTTAAGGTTGAGGTTAAGGCAGAGGTCAGGGCTCGTCTTCAGCAGAATGGCTATGGCTTTACTGTTTCTGTGTTCCTACCTGAGAGCTAATCTACTGTACATACAGCAGCTGCCAGGAACTCATGTGTGTGTGTGTGTATATACAGTAACCTGTAGCGAGGGCATTGTTTAAGGTTCAGTTAGGATATGGCTATGAGCTGGTCCAATCAGGAGCTTGTGCTTATCTGCAGATTAAGAGCTAGGTAAAAAGGGGTTAACAAGCACATGATCAGATATAAGTGCTGCCCTTCACTAAGGACAGAAGGGTACGTTAAGAGCAGGTGGTTAAAACATTAAAAAACAGGAGAACAAACATAATTGTTACTTGCAAAGATGATTACACGACAACACAATTCACTACAGGTAGAACCTCTTCAAAGGTTTTACTTTCATAACTAAAGCTACAATCTTGAACTTTCCAGTTTATCAGATTTAGGTGCTTGCTTTAAAACCTGTGCAACACTTTCCACAAATATTGCATGTAGACTTGAAACTATAGCAGGCCTCATACTCATGAATGTATCAGACACCAGCAGGACTGAACAGCAGTGTACGAGCTCAAGATTGTACCTTTTGTTTGATGGCAAATTATACAATGGGGTTTACACGTCCCTTATCAATCACCCATTTAAAATGAAAAAACAGCACAAAACATATGTACAAAAGATAGAATGCAGTAGCTGTTCTTTTGGTGTACATGCTATAGATTGTCAGTCTTCATAAATTGGAAAATACCATCTCTCTTTAGATATATTGTGTTTCAATATACATCTGCAGTGGGTCCTTTTTAAATCTACACTTGTCAGCCAACACCTAGTCAAGAGGAGCAGGTTAAGGGTCGTTTGTGTCCATGTGAAATGTGGGCCTATACAGCCCTTTGAGACTGTAATGTGATTAAGGGCTACAGAAATAAGCTTCACACTGAGAAACGAAGCGTCACCCCCAAATGATCAGAGGAGGGTACTAGCCACTAAATCCAGCAACAGTCACTGTCATGTTGACAAACCCCCTTCCTTGCATTAGTGTAGAGCAGTGTGTAATGGGAACGTTTCAGCAACCCCTGATAAAAAGTGTTTTTTGCACATCCATCCTTCCTGTTTTTGTCCAGCTGCTGGTTACAGGAACACATTGTATGTCGTCCATCTAACCATGGCTGCTTCAATCCATATAGTGACAGCCGTGATGGAAATCCATTTACGAAATAAAAAGTATATACAATAAAAACAAAACACACGCAAAAGAAATAAAGAAATAACAGTTAAAAGACATGTACAAAAACCGGCCCCCCAAAAGTGTGCACCCAGGCCGTAGCTGGTAGAGTTAATGCTGTGACAGATAACATACTAAAATTACAAAACAAAACAAGCACCAGAGTGGTGTGGAATGGCATGATCTTGGCTTGGGGCACTGCAAGGCCCAGAATCTCACAACGCCCAGGGGTTTAGAGGATGAGGGGTGGTGGTTTGGGGGGGGGGGGGAGACCCCTATATCTTCTCGAGACTTCTATGTCTTCTGGGTGTCTGGGGAGATGGGCCCAGGGGTTTAGAGGAGGAGTGGGGGGTCTGGGGAGACCCCTATGTCTTCTGGGTGTCTGGGGAGATGGGCCCAGGGGTGTTGGTCCCGTCCAGACTGTGCACGGGAATCTGGAACTGCGGCGTCAGCACCGACGGGAACTAGTAGATAAAGCACGGCCGCCGGTCACCATAGAGACACCATAGATAGAGAGAGAACATTATGGTATGTAGAGACTAGTAGACAAAGCAGAGCTTCACCATAGTCAGTGAATACAATGGTGTCTGGACAAGGGGTGGGTGGCCAGAGCCATGTAGAGGAGAATCACGCCAACAGAAGCAAAACAGTTCCAGGAAGTGCTTGGTGGGTAATTTCCATCGATAAATACAGATACATAATTGCAAACAGAGTTGACGCGACTCTCTCTTCTGCATGGCTCTGGTCAGAGCTGCTCACCTGAAACAGGTGAGCCCCCTGCCTCCGCGTGGCCGGGCTGAGGGGGGCCACAGGGCTCAGGGTGCTCCAGAAGTGGATGTTGGAGAGAAGAGGACTTGGGGTCAGTAGGAGGGTGGGGGTCTGGGGAAGAGAGAGAGAGAGGCTTTATTTACTGTGCTGGACGCTAAACATCTTGAGAGCATCTCCTGCAGCTTATTGACCCTGTTGTGACTCGTGTCATGATGATAACCTTGATTGACCCCTTAGGAGGTGATTTTACATGTGCTGCTTTATGTCTTCATGTTGTCTTCCATGTTTTGGATATTTATTATGAAGGATGTATTTTATAGCTGGCTGCAAAAAACCCAAGTGGGATAATAAATGGATTTTGACTTTGTGCCCAACACACCATTCTACTAGCACATCATAAAAACAACAGAACAGATTTTTTTTTTTTTTATTACTTTAGAAAGGATTTACACACAAAAAAAAAAAAAAAAACATTTTGATGATTACATTACTTGAAAACCATGTCCACAGCACCGTCCACTGATAAGTAGTCTACAGTAGCTAACCGGCACGCGTTTTCTCCTCTTGTTTAATTGGTTTCTGGCGGGTCAATTCACAACATTTAGTATTTTAATAGGCTATTTTGTTTTCATCACCAAATTAAGGAATAACCTAGAACAGGGGTGGGCATTCCTGGTCCTGGAGGGCCGCTGCCCGGCATGTTTTATATGTCTTCCTGCTCCAACACACCTGATTCACATGAATTGGTCGTTATCAATCTCTGCAGAAGCCTGATAACGACCCATTCATGTGAGTCAGGTGTGTTGCCCACCCCTGACCTAGAAGCTATAGCCTAGGTCATACATTTCTTATTTCCTACTTTTGTCAAAGTTTTCAGTGATTTTCGTCTCGTTGACGTCTTGTTTTCATCATGTGAAAAGGGTCGGTAGTTACGACCCTCTCTGGGTATACTGTGTACAGGCCAGGGGTCAGGGGTCACCTGCAGCATGGCGGGCGTGAGTGAGGCGGTGGGCAGCGAGGGGGAGAAGTCCGAGGCGGTGACCATCAGGGTGGGGGTGCTCAGCTCCAGCACCTTGGGGGCCTTGCGCATCCTGCCCCCGTAACCGTGGGCAACGCCTCCCTCAGCCTCCGACGGGCTCCCATCTGACCGGGGGTCCTGCGCACGCACACACACACAAGCACACACGCGCACGCAGATATACACACACACGTATATATAGACACACCACACACACACACACAGATGTACACACACACGCGTATATATATATATAGACACACCCACGCACACGTATATATAGACACACCACGCACACACACACAGATGTACACACCCACGCGTATATATATATATATATATAGACACACCCACACACACGTATATATAGACACACCACGCACACACACACAGATGTACACACACGTATATATAGACACACCCACGCACACACACACACACACACATATATTCTCACACACACACACAAAGAGAGAGAACAGACGTGAGTTTACTGACGCCTGTCTCACGTGCACACTGTCTCACGTGCACACTGTGACACATAGCGGATAGAATGGTTGTGTGAGTGACACATGAGCGTAGGCCTTACGTAGAGCACCATTTGGAAGCAGGGTTCCCACGGGAACCCACGCACCTTGTTCTCCCGGGCCTGGGAGTCACATGACTCCATGTCGCTGTCGATCACCAGCTCCTGGGACGACTCGGGCACGCCGCTGGGGGAGGGGCTTAGCGACAGTGTGTACGCCGGCGAGGGCGGGGTCGAGGAACGGGCGGGAACGTCCTGCGCCCCTAGGGGCGGAGCTTGAGCTTGTGCGGCCACGGCAACGTGTGTCGGCGGCGGCGGTGAGTGTTTCGGGGGGGTGTTTCCAAAGCGGATGACCGAGGGCGAGGCGGGGGGCGGCTGGGGCTGGCCCTGGGGCCGCTCCCCGGGACCCTCCCCTCTCAGCGAGCGGAAGAGCTGGCAGCCATGCTGCAGGGAGTTGAGCGTGAAGGATGTGTACAGGCCCGAGTGCAGGTAGTCGTTGCGGCCCGACGGCCTGCCGAGGCCCTGGGACTCCCCGCCCCGCCCCCCTACCACTCCCCCGGCCCCGCACCGCTCACCGCCCTGCACAGCCTCCGACAGTGGGGCGCACGCCTCCGACGGCCCCCCTCCTCCCCCGCCAGCCTCCCCCTTCAGGATGTCCGGGTAGGACACAAAGCGGTAGACGAACTTCTGCCCGTTCACCTTCTTGATGATGTTCTGCAGGGGGAAGTAGAGAGGAAGGCGTCAGGGCCACGCCCTTAAGAGGGGGCGGGTCATGTGACCAATAGAAAACCTACCATTTGTAAATGGTAACTTATATTAGTATTTACGTGAGAAGACCGTATAGAAACACACATTTTACAACCTTCATTAATTACTGATAAAGCCATAATGCTCTACGAGACACTTCAATTTCTTAAATACTGTGCTGTTCTGCATGTGATGGACGGGCCCTGTTAACTTGGGTATTTGCTCATAAGTAGGGATGGGCACAAGTACTTGCCCATGACAGCAATATATTACAATATTACCTAAAATTACGATTAATGAACCATTATTTTGTCTTTGTTTTGCTTTTGTTTGAGTTCTCCATTTGCTTCCAGTGATGCAAGGAGATATTTGGGGAATTTGGCAAAAAGTGTACCGTATTAGCTTACAATTAGCTTGCAATAGCTGACTGTACCTTTACATTAGTAACCATATCCCCCTCACCCCACTCCGTTTTCTCTGCCGGTAGTCAAGCAGTCAAAATGACCAAAATGCACGCCCCTATTCATAAGAGAGTTATCAAAAAGGTTTAACAACATCTTCACAGTAGGCACAGTAAGGCACAACGACAGCATATGGTGCAAGAACACTTCTGTTACATAAAGTAACAACAGAACAAACCATGAAAGAATGTGCGACTGTGAGAAAGGAGAAAATAGAACAAGACCACAGAAACAGCTCCATGCTTCCTGTCTGGCTAGCTAGCTACAGTAGCAGGCAGGCATACGTACAGTAGCGCAGAACGCCCACAGAGCCAGGCTGTATGCAGGCCAGACCACAAGCGCGGTCACACCTAGTCTCAATGTGAAGTACAGCTGTATTCTGTGGTACTGTACTGTGAGTAGTGTTCATTCTCCTGGGGATCAATCATAGACATCTGTCTGTTTGCTACCATAAGGGTGTTTGTTAAGGCCCATTTATGCTTCTGCATCAAAGCTATGTCGTAACCTGCAGATAGGACGTGCCCCTCCCCAAAAATGACACTGCAGTCTTGTGGATTCAAGCCCATATGCCAGAGTAGTGCTTTGGAATTAGGAATGTTTATAACAAGCCTACATGCACAGACTGTCTCCCTTTGTCAACCATGGTGTAGTTATTAGATTTGCTGGAAAGAAAAAAAAATGTATGTCTTGCTTGAGCATTAGTAATCAGGACTTTGCACATGACAAGAGATGGATTTCCCTATGGGACTTCCTTGTTCTTTGGGCAGCGAAAAGCAGTCTTATAAATACTTGGGCCGGCCGCAAATATTAGATTATTCGGGTATTCGTTCGTTGGGTATGTATTTGATCTAAATATTGGGATGAGAGTATTCGTTTTTTCACATCATGCATGTTCTCCCATTACTCCCTACTGTCTCCATATAAACACACATGTGGAAATGTAATGGCCTGCCCTACACTGTGTCATCAACAAAATTGATTGCAATTGGCTCCGTTTGTAAGAAGAGAGCGAGTCTATTCATTCAACGACTCTTATTGGGTAATACAGGAGGTATATGCTATTTGACTGGGTCAATTGACGTGTCAATCAAAGTTTGAGCGCATGGCTATTTTTACATGTGTGCTCACTGAAGCTAGGAATCAAAGATTACTTGTTAAATACTTTTTAATTATTGTTTTTTTTTAATGGTGTTTTTGAGAGAGTATTGGAATACTCGTTCGGAAATACCTACCACCAAGTATTCGAAAGCTGTAAAATGGTATTCGGGACAGCCCTAATAAATACTATTATGTGTTGGCACAGATTGTTTCCTATGATAAATGTTGGTGTAAGAGATTCGCTGGAAAGTATTATTTCTATATGCTTATTTCAAAACATTTATTTGTGTTCTAATTCGAGAGCATAAAGAAGACATGGCACTTCCGCATAGCGGAGCCTCACATAAATTGCATCCGGTAGCCGACCATATCAGTGTTTGTTAGTGTGTTGTAGGCCTTCCATATGTTACAGCATTTAGGTCTACCATAAAGATGTTATGGTGTAAAGGCCTACCACAGGGTGTTTGTTAGTGTGTAGGCCTACCATAGGGGTGTTTGTTACTGTGTAGGCCTACCATAGGGTGTTTGTTAGTGTGTAGGAGGTCTACCATACGGGTGTTTGTTAGTGTGTAGGAGGTCTACCATAGGGGTGTTTGTTAGTGTGTAGGACTACCATAGGGGTGTTTGTTACTGTGTAGGCCTACCATACGGTGTTTGTTAGTGTGTAGGCCTACCATACGGGTGTTTGTTAGTGTGTAGGCCTACCATAGGGCTGTCAGTCCCATTAGCTACTGAACGCAACGTAATGTGCAATTAATTTGTTCTTACGTGATTTATCTGTCTCATTCTTTTATATTACAAAAACCTGGCATTTTAACAGGGGTGTGTAGACCTTCTATATCCACTGTATATTTTACTTGTGATTTCAATTTCAGGTCCTAACAAACAATAACAATCTAACACATGCACGCATACTTTTCCCATTGATCGTTCACTTTTACTCCAGAAGGTATTAAGGAAAACAGTTTTCACTGTTTCATTGTTTTGTAATGAATGACAGCCGGACTGGAGCCAGCTCTCACTCACCTTGTCATAGTAGTATCGGAGAGCCCGGCTGAGCTTGTCATAGTTCATGTTGGGCTTGTTCTTCCTGGCGCCCCATAGCCTCGCTACCTCCTCGGCCTGGAGCAGCTTGAACTCCCCCTCATCGTTGGTCCAGCAGATAAGCTGCTCGTTACTGGAGTCCAGCAGCAGCTGGAGCAGAAACTGCCACAGGGTGACAGAGCTGTCCATGTCTGCTTTTAAAGCTGCTGTATGTAGGATTTGAGAGCTGCAACGAGAGCTAGCTGCAGAAGAAGGTAAGAGAGTAAAGATTTTGCAAATCAACAACCCAAAACCCACCGTCCCTCTGGAGCGCTTTGGTCTTCCATTGGTCTACCCACTGACAAACCTGTTGTAGCTGAATGTGCACGTACATTCATGTGATTGACAGACAAAGTATATTTACCGGACCAATCGGGAAAGAGGGTACGGTTTGGTCAGAAATATTAATGCGAGGTTAAAGTCTAATTCAGTTTTTTCATGCGGTGATCAAACACAAATCTCTCAAGCAGAGTATTTAGTAACTTGCTGACAGATGTCTATTACAAAGAGATTAGACTAAATTTGTAACTCTAAACTTCTACCTCCAGCAGCTTTACAGTATAAACCATATATTGCGGCAATAGATATTTTACAATAAGAAACGTTATCTGCATACTGTGCATAGCATTAACTCAATAGTTTCCTTACCTCAATCAACAGAAAGAGGTTCAGGAAATAGACCCCATTTTTGACATTTGAACCTCAATTGGGCTCCATTGTTATCTGACAAGTCAACAACACTGATAGCTGTCTTGAAGTCTGAGGCCGATGTCTGTCCACGTGCGAATGACCAGGAAAAGATTCAACCGGCATCGTAGCCATGTTGCGTTTTTCGACATACAACGGAACCCAAATGGAAAACGATCAATTTGGCTATTAAAGCACAGCAACGCAACATGAAATCACATCCCAATCAGCACTGTGTTTAAGATTCAGAGGTAGGGAAGCCAAGCTATTAAAAAACAACAAGTAGCTCATATTCCACTGTGGGCTAACCTACAAATCTACATGAGCATGTGTGTGTGTGCATGCATTATTTAATTATGATCTCCCCAGGCTTATTATATTATACATTCTAATCGCAAAACACTAAATCAATAAACACAAGATTCCACTTCTGCAGCAACACATGTACAGGAATTGCAAAGGATTATCTCGCCTGTTTCAATCAGATTGAAGTAAGAAAATATGAACAGCGATTTTTATGTAAGCTCCACTGCACATAAATCAACACATGCGCATACATGAACGCGCGCGCACACACACACACACACACACACACACACACACACAGAGTGAAAGAGACACAGAGCGAGTCTGAGGTTCACAATGAAACCGTCTTAAAATTCTGCTCAAGTTAAAATGTCCACTTTTATTCTCCATATACACGCCTACCCACCCACTTATTGCTGAGGCCCAGGCTATGGCTGTCAATCACAGTATAATTATCAGTCTGAGAGTCAAATCTGACATCTTAATGTTTCCTAGCGGCCTCAAGGCTGACAAAAGATGTGAGAAACGAAAAGACAAGTATGCGCCTTCTTAGGGGCAACCAGAAAGATGCACATGGAATATAATATAACATTTGCATTTTTAGCTCTCAAACGAGAGCGATGGAGAGAGATGGAGAGAGAGAGAGAGAGATGGAGAGAGAGAGAGAGAGAGAGAGAGAGAGAGAGAGAGAGAGAGAGAAAGAGTAATCTTCTTATGCTAGTAATCTGTCCTGACTCATCCAAACCATCTGGGGTGCATACGCACACACTAACGATTTGGCACATCCAAACAAGCATTCTGCTAATACAGAACGTTTTGAGCGCTAGACATAAAAAATAAAAAAATACAAATAAACATTACGACGAGGTCAAATGATTACACAACATTAGCAAGTATAATGCAAGGTTGCAGATAGATCGCCCCAACATAAAACACTCATACAAGTAAATATAACTCGGCTGAGTGTCTGACTTGAATGACACTGACAGATCTGAACAAAGTATAAAAGACCACTTGTTGGAATAACAATACAGCATCCAGGCGTAGTTTACCTGTAAACTACGCCCATGACATTTGATATGCATGAATATAATATGTTCACATGAATATGCGATGTATACTGACAGTACAACCATCGTATCAAACTTGTTGTTTTCAAATGTTACGTGTTAGCTTAGCATGTCAGCTAACATTACCTTGGTGGTGGAGCCCGCTCGTGTGTCGACGCGTCCGACCGGGTCTATTATATCCCAGAACATTGTTTAAAGCTTTCTATTCAGTCATAGCTTCAAGCCATACACAAATTGTCAGATAAATTACGATTAGAGGACACATTAAAGTGCCTATCTGCTTCCTTACTCTTTCGATGTTTCAGTGTCAATACAGAAACACTAGCTTCCGCTTATCCGTTTCAAAATAAAAGACCACATTACTTTTAATTGTACTACTTTGTCTTTGAGTGTTATTACTCTGCATGCGTATGGTCTTCAATGTCGTGATATATAAATTAAATAAATACAATATATTATATTGTAATTTATTATAATTACTTTCGTCATGACAAATCCTGTCCAAGTGTCGCCTTTGCTCCATGGTTGCTCAACACCGCGCAACACCGCACACATTAGGTCGACGTCAGTGTTGTGCGACACAATGAGGTGAAAGGTGCTTGCTTGATGCTCATAAGAAACTAAGTGTACTACTAGCAAGGTATTGTCAGAACGATGAGCTT
Organism: Typhlichthys eigenmanni; assembly: GCA_027564635.1. NCBI lineage: Eukaryota > Metazoa > Chordata > Actinopteri > Percopsiformes > Amblyopsidae > Typhlichthys > Typhlichthys eigenmanni. The sequence continues at coordinate 14,702 of JAODUK010046666.1, forward strand.
TAACAGAATACTAGTCCTGTCAAAAACCTTCAAGTTGGGGAATCGTTTGCTCGCCAGTAAGGTAAATTATACTGGAGCAGAAGCTTTCTACCGGCAGCAGTATCGCTTCATCAGAACCAATGCAAGAAATCTTGCTTATGCGAAGGACCTGTTTCTGGGCCAATTGAACAAGGTAACTAGTACGGTCAGTTTAAAGCAAGGCTGGAGAATAGATACATAGACGTCGTCTTTGCTCACAGACCTTTCAAAATAACAATTTAATACATGTAAAGCATCATGAAGTTTGGTCTGGATGGCCCAAACTAAATCTGTGTCTACTGTAGGCAGAGGTCTTCCCTTATCCAGAGATTGGAAATGAAGAATTAGAGGAAATAAATCAGTTTGTTGCACCAGTGGAAAAGTTTTTCAATGAGGATGGTGAGAAGTAGCCTATACCATTGTTACATTGTGCCCTGTATCAAATATACTCCGTTTGACCGGACAACGTGTCTCTCTACAGTTGACTCAAAGAAGATTGACCACGATGCCAAAATTCCTCCAGAGACATTGAATGGTCTGAAAGAGCTTGGGCTGTTTGGGATTCAGATTCCTGAAGAGTATGGTATGGTCATATTTAAAATGTTTTGTTTGTGTGAAGATTTTATACATCATAACATCAAATGAAATAGTTCTCTCACACATTCCTTGGTTTAAGAAAGCAATTATCCTCTTCTTCACACCTATTGGTCCAGTTGAAAGTGCAAGGAAAATATATAGTGTGTAATGTATATATTACACCCCCTCCCCCTCTATATACACACACACAGGTGGGCTTGGACTGTCCAACACAATGTATGCACGTTTGGGGGAGATCACCTCGTTGGATGGAGCTATTGCTGTAACACTGGCTGCACATCAAGCCATTGGTCTGAAGGTAAACTGTAAGGAAATGTGTTCTGGCTGCATGCATGGTATGGAAGATGTTTGTTGTTCAGTTATGTGTCAATGTAATGTAGAGTAACTTCTCTTTTCTTGGCCTTGTCACTCTTGAAAATGATTAATCTCAATCATTTTAATGTTTTCCTTGTAAAATAAAATAAAATCGTAATATTTTACAGAAGATAAGAGTGTGTAAGATCAACATTCTCTGCAGGGTGTTTTAATTTGTAGTGTAATCACGTGTAGCCTAATATCTGTGCAGAATTGGTGTTTTTCCTCAGGTCATCATTAAGTCCATCTTGTATTAATTGACCTGTGCAGAATTGTGAATTCAGATTGAATGCTTGTAATTGGATACCCTGGTGTGTGTGTGTGTGTGTGTGTGTGTGTGTGTGTGGGTGTGGGGTGGTAGTAGCAGGAACCTTTTGATAGCATCGCTTCTCCCCCTACTGGCCATAATGACACACTACGCCTCTGTGTGATCTGTTCAAACGTCCTTGTTTTTCCAGGGCATCCTGATAGCAGGGAACGAGGCTCAGAAGCAAAAGTACCTGCCCAAGCTGGCCTCAGGAGAGCATATAGCGGCCTTCTGCTTGACAGAACCTGGCAGGTAAAGGTCGTGAAGCCGCCTTGAGTCTCTTCATTCTGCTTTGTGGCAGACTAAATAAAGACTGTGTTGACCCGTGGTGCTGTTTCAGTGGGAGCGACGCTGCCTCCATCCAGATGCGGGCCACCTTGTCAGACGATGGCAAACATTTCCTTCTCAGTGGCTCCAAGGTGAGGGGAACGAGAGGCTGGCCGCTCGGCAGCCATCTTGCTAAGGCTTTAGGGCAGGGCTTTTTGCCTGACAAAATCATGTCATCAATGGTCACTAGGACAAAAAATAAAATAAACTGCATGTATACAATTTCTAGTCAAATCTGATGCAACCGGTGAAATGTTTGGGGATTTTGCCACAAAGAATGTATAAAAAGTGCTTTTAATTTTTTTACTCATATTATAGGTTACTCTGTGAATGTGCAACTGTACACTTGCGTCAGTCAAACTACGTGGTTGGCTTAATAGGCTAACGGTTTTGGCTTTAAGGGTAGGGCGGCATACGTGCTTCCAACCACCATTACGGAAGTCTCCGGGGGTTCGGTTGTTCAGAACCCCACCATACAGTATTCCGTATTCTTCTATCCTGCAAGGTCCTGATTCAACTACCTGCTGTGTGTTCATCAGTTCTGGATCTCCAATGGCGGCATGGCGGACATCATGACGGTGTTTGCCAGGACGGAGGTGGTGGATGAAGACGGCGTGAAGAAAGATAGGATCTCTGCGTTCATCGTGGAGAGGGCGTTCGGGGGCGTTACCAGCGGATTGCCTGAGGACAAGCTGGGCATCAGAGGATCCAACAGTAAGAGAGTCGACTTTCTTTGTGTTGTAGGTGGAGAGGCTAGCAGGTAGCTGCATTCTCCTCTAGTGATGCCTTTATTATTATTATCGGGCTGGCTGGGTGATACTTGGTTAGGGTTAGATATCTGATTCATCAAATGGCTTGGGCTATTAATGTAAGCTAGGCCTATACATTGTTATGACAAATATTCAATATGCACCCTTGTTGAACTATATACATGTGATTGTCTACCAGTGGTGATGCCATATTTAGTTTAAATTATTTAATGTATATTTTTATTTATTTCTCAACGACACCTTTTTATTTTAGTTGTTTAAAAAGTGATGTTTTTAATTTTTTGTTTATACTGTATATATGATAAATAGTTCTAATAAAGACATTTCTTGTTGAATGATTTTAGATTTTACTTTACTTAATGTATGAAAATAAATTCAGAATCGTTCATAACATGGAAAAGAATCCATTGTATTTTACATAATGTGTTCACTTAACCATCCAGTCGATTGGAGTGGCTTGGCAGACACAGCAGGAAATCGAAGACTTATTGCCAACATCCAAACATTTGGTCCTAAATAGATGTTTTGTCTTATCTTCAGCTAAAGGTGTCTTGCAGTACATTGTGTATTGCATGTTGATAATATCATGTCTTGTTGCCATGGTATCGTTAGTTTCTTGGTGTCTCGCCCCCTAATGGACAGGCCAGGGTTGTGCCCGTTCTCATTCAGGATGTCCTCATTTGTTCCTGCAGCTTGTGAAGTGTCCTTTGACAATGTCCCTGTGCCGGTGGAGAACGTCCTTGGAGAAGTGGGTGGAGGTTTCAAGGTGACTCTCACACGACCATTTAAGGTGGAGTCAGCGATGCCGGAGGAAGATTGTTGATGATTGAACACAAAACAAAAACAAATGCACGTCTACATTCAGTGCCACAGGCCGCTCCCTCAGATGCTCCGCCCCCTACATTGGGCACGTATTGCTAAGCCTGGGATAGTGTTGTCTGGTGCGGTCTGCACAACTTTGTTTGTGTTCACATTTACAGGCTGTGTGTAGAAACACCAGATTAAGTTTTCAGCGCACACCAAACAGACGGCGAGGATGAAGTGGCTGAATTTGACAAAATAAATGTATTCGCTCACAATCGCTGACTCCACATTTGAACATGCAATATTACTGTGTTCATGAAGCAGGAACGTCTATCATTGTGCTGTCATCCTTCAGATTGCAATGAACATCCTGAACTCGGGGAGGTTCAGCATGGGGAGCGCTGGAGCTGGAATGATTAAAAAACTCATTGGTAAAGCAGGGTTCAATTCTTCACCGAAGACAATCGTTGTCCTGTTAAAGTCTTCCAGCTGAATCCGCTTCTTCACTCTTTGTAGAAATGACAGCGGAGTACGCCGCGACCAGAAAGCAGTTCAACAAACGCCTGAGTGACTTTGGTATGATTCAGGTAGGGAGACTTCTCCTTCACCCCCCCTCTTCCTCTCCCTCCCTTCCCTGCAACCGTCTAGTGGACAGACAGACTACTGTGTCAAGTGAGTTGAGATGTGTCCTTGTTTTCATTCTAATTCTAGGAAAAGTTTGTGTTGATGGCCCAGAATGCCTTCGTGATGGAAAGCATGGCTTACCTGACAGCAGGAATGATGGATCGACCTGGCCTTCCAGATTGTTCTTTAGAAGCTGCGATGGTCAAAGTGGGTTTGCTATCTGTCGGAATGTGTGGGTCACTTCCCCTACCCATATTCCAATCCAGATACTTCAAAAACCCCTTTACATCACCCTACAGCAGGGCTATTCAGCTCCGGTCCTGGTTTTAGATGTCTCCCTGCTTGTGCGGCGTGTTGGAGCAGGGAGAGATCTAAAACATGCAGGGTACGGCCCTCCAGGACCGGAGCTGAATAGCCCTGCCCTAAAGCTAACCTTGGTCAAGCATGCAGTTTAATGCCTAAAGTCAACCAAAATGTGACCAAGGTGTGTGTGTGTGTGTGTGTGTGTGTGTGTGTGCGTGCGCAGGTGTTCAGCTCTGAAGGGAGCTGGATATGTGTCAGCGAGGCTCTCCAGGTGCTGGGGGGCCTGGGATACACCAAGAACTATCCCTACGAGCGCTACTTGAGGGACTGTCGTATCCTGCTCATCTTTGAGGTAGCTCCTCCCACACCCTCCTTCTTGCTATTTTTTTTACATTTACTTTACATTTATTTAAGGGTATAGTAGGCTATTGCAAGCTAATTGTAAGCTAATATGCTTTTTGTCAAATTCACCAAATATATCTTATATATCTATATTTCGATAACTTACCGTTCGTGCTGGAAGAATATTCAGATTCTTCTACACAGTCCTGGCGCCGTAAATATGAACATAAACAAAGTGGCGAACACCGTTTAGTACTACGCTTAGCTTCACAATGTGTTTCAATGTGTGGAGCGGCGCTGCGGAAGGATATTGTTTTGATTTGAGCTTGACGTTAGCAAGCGTTCTTGAGAATGACTGACCCTGTCTTTAAACCAGGCAGGCCAAGAATAGATTCTCAATTACAGCGGTGGCCTGGCCAAGACAAAGCACAACATACAATTACACACAGAGTACACAAAGTACTACTACTACCTCCCTGGTAAAGTCTACTCCAAGGTGCTGGAGAGGAGGGTTAGGCCGATTGAAGAACAACAATGTGGATTCCGTCCTGGTCGTGGAAGAACGGACCAGCTCTTTACTCTCGCAAGGATCCTGGAGGGGGCCTGGGAATATGCCCTTCCAGTCTACATGTGCTTTG
>JAODUK010046677.1:0-19781 GCA_027564635.1 Typhlichthys eigenmanni
CTATTTATGCCCCACGGGGCGGGTCAGGGGCGCAGCTTTGACCTTCTCAGCCATTCGGCGTGATTGTAGAGTTTTTCCATTGGATTACCATGATCACATGATCATGTATCATAAGTAATTGATCGCAGTTCCTGCGATAGGGAACCACAATGTAGCATTTTTACTATTTGTACTGTTTGGCGATCTTCAGCATCTGCTACTTCACTGTATGCAACATTTGCATCTGTACTATATATCCTCTGATATTTATAGTGCATAGTTTATAATCATATTTATTGCTATTTACTGTATCTTTGCTATTGTTGTATTTTTTAAATATGGAGCTGCTGAGATGTTGTGTGTAACAACTACATTTCCCCACAGTGGGATCAATAAAGTCTATCTTATCTTGTATAACAATGGTTATTTCCAACGAATCTAAAAATAACACCTGGATTGTTAAAGGGAGACAATATGTGCATGCACAGGCGTTGTTATAAAGATCGTTAATTCCAAAGCAGTGCTTTGGAATTAGGGATCTTTATATATTGACTGTTGCTGTGACGTGTTGTTTTTTTGAGAGGTGCGCGTGAGCATAAACCGTAAGGTACAACGTAAGGTGCGAGGTAGGGTATGAGGTTACGGAGAGCCTACGGCGTAGGGTCCACGTGTGCCTTAGCTCCCCAACAATGTTCCATTGCCTTTGAGCGCTCTGTTCTGTAAGAAGTGTTCGTTCAACATTTGCATGCCTGTGCACCTTGTCCTTGAGAGACATCTGGTCAGGTTTCTAGTGGAAACACTATATTGATGTTGACATATACAGTACGTAAAGTTGACTTTGTGCAGGCAAGGTGTGAGTTGAATTCCGTCCCTGCATATTCCAGTGTTTTCTTTTCCCCTCCAGTGCCGATCCTTAACAAGCATGCAAGTTGAGAGGATTTATTACTATTTATTTGTAGAATAAATTGCAAAATGTCACTGTGAGCTGCAGTTTCCTGACTAAACTGCTGTTCTATTAGCACAGTTCCTTCCACTTCAGATGTGACAATATATAACAAGCATTACCACCCCCCCGCCCGCCAGTAGTAACAGACTAACTATTCAGATGGAGCGCTGTACTTGTTTCATTCATATCCAAACACTAAGCATCACAGTATGTTATGAACACGGTGTTATGAACGAGACAATGCACAGGAACAAGAAGGCAGGCTTCTATACTTCTGATTTCCATCCGTTCTGATTGGCCTCTCTGCTGAAGTGACACACATTAGATGTCCCTGATCTCAAATATCTCAAACTGCCCTGCACACCAATACCCCCCCCCCCCCATTCCCCCAGAACACTAGAGCAGATAGTATGCAGGCCAGCGTGTTCTTCAGACAGCCCAAGAGCCATTAAGTATGACAAGTCGGCTTTTAGATATGACCCCGATACGACCCTGACCTGAACATGGAGAGGTTCAAGTGAATCAGCTTCAATTAAATCAAGGGAACAGCAGCGGCAAAACAAGAGAGGTGGAGACAAATTACGCGTGTGTGTGTGTGTGTGTGTGTGCGTGCATGCGTGACTACTGACCTGATGCGTTCTTCAGGTCGCCATTGGACTCGGCTGTGGTGTACATGACATAGGGCCCGGGCTGGTTAACGCCAAACGGCTGAAACACACACACACACACACACACACACACACACACACATTGACGATTGTAATTGCACAGTGAATTTGCACTGAATAAGTTCGGTCCATTTAATCAGCTGTGTCTTCATCCACGTAGGTAGGTAGGTAGGTAGATAGGTAGACAGATAGATATAGAGAAAGGGATACATTGAGTAATAATAGAACTGACAAAAACAGGACACAACATGATTTGACAGGCAGACACACCATTGCCATGGTGACATTGACCTCCTTTTTGCATTTTTTACCTGAGACTGTTCAACCTAGCTGACTTTCAAAATAAAGAGAAGCTCAGTCTTGCTGTGTGTGTGTGTGTGTGTGTGCGTGTGCGTGCGTGCGTGCGTGCGTGTTCGGAGGACTGCGTTATCTGTTCATTATGGAGGGCTGACACCTACTGCAGAGATCTGTCCAGTCAACCTACGCTTCTTTCACACTAGGTAATCACAAGCACCACACACGTGTACTCACACACACTCACACACGCACACACTCACACACACACACACGCACGCACACGCACACACACACAGCAAGACTGAGCTGAGCGGGACCATTATCCTTTGAGGTTTAATATGCATGCATGACGGGAACAGAGATGTGAAAATATAGTGAAAAAGCAACACAGAGAGCGAGAGAGAGAGAGAGAGAGAGAGAGAGAGAGAGAGAGAGAGAATAGACAATCTACCAGTCTATATAGACCATATAGAGCAGTGGTCCCCAACCCTGGTCCTAGAGGGCCACTGCCCTGCATGTTTTAGATGTCTCCCTGCTCCAACACACCTGATTCCCATGACTAGCTCCTTATTATGACCCATTCATTTCAACCAGGTGTGTTAGAGCAGGGATACATCTAAAACATGCAGGACAGCGGCCCTCTATAGGACCAGGATTGGGGACCCCCTGATATAGACAGACTGACATGAAGAAGGCTGTGTGTGTGTGTGTGCGTGTGTGTGTGTGTGGGAGGGGAGTTAGGACAGATGTAGAAACAGCCTAGGGCTGTTCTGCCGTCTGATGTGTTCCTCCCTGCCTCCCAACAGATGACAGGCAGGGTGACAAGGGGACAGGCTACATCACCACGGATACGCAGCTAGCAGAGTGTCATCGGCGCTTTGACGGCGGCAGGAAGCTAATCCACGGCACACACAGACAGGATGCGCTTGCTACATTGTGATGCTAATGCCGAACAACACGCCAAGGTCAGCTAATGGCTTTTTACCGCCACTTCACGAAACCATCTGATGAAAGCAGTCCACCCAGCATTCCCTAGCATATGCTAACAACAGCACGTGTATTTAATATCTTGCCTGCAGTAATAGTGCCTAGCAACACAGTGATATCTGAAATAAAGACATTTAGTTTTTACATCCTAGTATTACATTGTTTTTTTTTTTTCTCCCCATTAGGGACATAACATGAAGACAGATGTCCATCAAATACCCTACAACAGAGGTGTTGTCTTTTAACCTGCAACAAGAAGTTATACGTTGATGCTGGGGTTTAACAACGTATAATTAATTCAGGTTGTGTGATGTACTATTACTAATTATGAAGTACACTGGCACATAGGAGCTTTACTATTAAAATATTGATCAAGTGCCATCACATTAAGCACAGCCTTCAACTTTAACAAAGTCTATTAAGTAAACAAGCCAAGAAGCCCAATTAGTCTCAATCAACATCCAGCCACACTGTGCATTGCTGCAAAGTAAACTCAGACCTGTGTCCAGCGTGAAGAAACATTCAAGCGTTGAAGTCAATGAGGAGCTCATGGCTGCATGTCCATGCGAGTAAACCGTATCTGTCGTTATTACCGTACGTGACTCGCGCTCAAACAAGCGGCGTTAACACCGCAGACGGGGCAGAGACGGCATCGACCGACGGCACTCCAGCACACACACACAAACACACTCATCGTACACTGCTCAGACCAGCTGTTCAGCGAGGGCGGAGCGAGGGAGAAGCAAAAAGGCCAAGCGACAGCGGGGGTTATCCGCGGCGTGACCCACATAACGCCTGCCACTTGTCTGCGGTGCCTGGACAGTTTTCTCCCACGGGACTGACACGCTGTGAGAGAGGGCAACATGAGTAGCAAGCCGAACATCAGGTTGTACATGACGTACAGCGAGCCCAGGTAACTGCTTTTACTCTGATTTACAGCTTCGCACTGGACAACAGTTATATGGTAAACCGTCTATATTTGTACAGCGCTTTCCTAACCTACTGGCTATTGTAGAGCTAGGGCTGCTCGATTATGGGAGAAAATTATAATCACGATTATTTATGGTCAATATTGAATTCATGATTATTTGACATGAATACTCATTGACTTTGGAAAGATGTTGCAGTTACTGCACTTAAAAACAACAATACAGTTAAACAAATTAACAGTGAAAACACTGTAAAACCTCCCTTATTAATACTTCCACTTAGTTTACTTAATTTAACAAAACGTAATGTGGAAAATAATATAAATTTTTCTCGATGTTTGTTTGAAATCCAAACAGAGAACATTCTGTACCACCAGGTACAGAATTCACTTGGTGCTGACAGCAATTGAGTGCCTGTGTTCGGAATATCATTCCAGTTTTCCTTTTGATTGGCTGTACCATTGCATGCACCTGTGTTTGAAAAAGCCAACTATTGTTGTTACGACTAGCTAAAGTTGGTCCAATCACTTAATGTTTTGACTGACACCGCATTATGAAGCCTTCAAATCCAGATGCTACAGTTCTCAGCTGGCTATTCTAGAGTCTAGAAAGAGGAACAGGAGAGAGAGACAGAAAGAGGTTAGAGAGCGTTGTACAGTAGGAGATGGAGACATTTGCCTTACCTTGACATGTTTGGGGCAGTCATTAGAGCACAGGCCACTCAGCACTGAGGAAGTAAATAAACAAAATGGACAACAGTTACTACATGTCATTTGGCTTGATTCCATTCCAAAACAACATGTTGGAGGAGTGTCATTGGTTACTGACGGTTACCAAGTCATAATAAGCATGCATCAAACACGCAGGTCAAACTCATTTCACACTTGCAAATAATCTTTGCTTACACAATGGCAATGTTGGCTCCTATGTGCCTAGCAATCAAAAATCTAATTTGTCAACGCAGAGACATTTTCCCATGTTCACAACGTGCCGGCCTTGACATGGGCTATCTGAGGGCCTCCGTGTTGATTTCAGCTGAATAGAAAACTCGGAGCAATGACCAAAGTGGTACGCATGCTCACATGTTTACAATTCATAATTTAACAGAATAATTTTCCAAAGATCTGAAAGTGATTCACAATAAATACATTTGTCGACAGTTGAATTGGCCATATGCCAGAAAAAGCATTCTGTTAAAGAACAGTAACATCGGCAGTCGCTAGAGCTAGTTACGTTGAAAAGATCACACCATTACATATTACAACACCAGCAAAACATGACACTTTCCCCATTCTTCTCTCCCATTTTGTCACCATGGAGGGGTAGTGTTCAGTAGCTGAGAGATCAAATGTTGTTGTGTCTGTCTCCTACAAAAGCTGTGCAGTGAAGATCTGCAGTCCTGTCAGCAGAAGGATGCTCCATCCACCACAAAAGCGGTCAGGCTGTGGCTTGTCTAATAAGCTGTGTGTGTATTTGTGGGTTCGTGTTCCTGGGTAATTGTTGCACTTATTTGTGTGTACCAAACGATGCATGCACAAAATCTGCCGAATTGCTAATCGGTTATTAGAGAAGTGACTTCATTAGCATATTAATGTGGTCCCGGGGTCTAGGTTATTTTAATTTGCAGGTTTGAGTTACTCAGAGGCACAGTGCCTTGTTAATGAGGTTTGCTTACGCTGGAGCAGGAGAGGCAACACACCTACTGAAATCATTCCAGTTGTTAAAGCGGGATGTATACGGTAGTAGATTACCCACATGTATTACTGTAGACACAGACACATCAGTTGACAGACTAGCACAAACAACCTCAACAAAGCCCTAACATTTTGTTTAGACTTTATGAAATAGTCTATAACTTTAAATCATGTTTGAGATGGTTGGGAGCAATGCAGGTTAAAACAATGTATTTTCCATATTTAATAGAAACCCACTTCCCCACAAAAAAATCCCAAGTGGATACAATGCTCTTTGTGAAATATTCATTGTTCCAGTTTTAATGACGATAAAAGGCATTCCGAAATGTGCTAAATATTTAATCAAACTAACTGTTTTTGAAATATGTAAATTGTGTAAAACCTGTTGCAAAATGAGGTTATGAACTGCTTCCCGGGGCATATTTTTACGTGTTTTCCTTTTTACAGTATTCCATAACACCTATCCCTCTGTCAAAATTCACAAGTGGACACATTCAAGATCAAATTCCTTTGATTTTAGAGAGGGTATTGTATGCAGCAAATGCAAGTTAGCTTGCTTTGATGTCCACAAGCTTAGTAAGGCTAAGCCTGAAGCAGAATTGTGATGGAGCTCCAAACCAAAGAAAAACCTACCTTGACCTTAAGTCACCTAGAAAATTATCCACCTGCTACAACACCTGGATAAACATTAGCATTTCCGTTTGACTTCAGTACTTAATTGACCAAAAAATTAAAAGAATATATTCTTACATTCTTCTACATTCTTGTAATGTTGAAACACGTTTGGCATTCATACAATATGAAACTTGACTCAAGGACATGGCCATTGGCTGTTTAAGACTGCTCAATAATATTTACAATGCTGGACCAAATAGCAGCATAAAATAAAAAGGTGATGGTTTGCCATGGCAATATTCAGCCATCCATAAGGCATAAAGCAACTAAACACATCACAAGGTAATAAATGTGGAAATGTTGTAAAGTAGATTAAGGACTATCTGATGGCCTTACAAGCCTGGGAGCATATATAATCAATAGATCATTAAATAGATCATATGGATTGGGAATAGGCTGGCTGACGATGTTATGGTTATGGCTCTTCTACAAAATAAAATCATGTTGACCAGGGTTTGTGTTTTTTAAATGAGTGCCGGCTGTGATATAGCCTTCTCACTAAGGCCTGGAAAAGACATGCTCACTGAGAGGACTAGCTACACAGCACATATACACTTCATTATCACTGGCTGGGCACTGATAGAGGCAGCTAGATGTCCGTGTTGAATGCGTAACCAGACAGTGTCTGTGTCTCTTGTCTATAAATACGTGTTGTTCACCACTATTAAGGGCTGGTTCATTGTCTACATAAGCTATGCGGACGCATCGTGCTACGCAAGGGAGGGTTTGATGCGTACTTGCGTAGCAAAATGTGTTGCCCTCATTTTTATAACGCAACGTAAGCACGCCTGCCAATTCATCTGAAATGGCTCAGAGCACCAACTGACACTGTGTGATGTTCATCCAGAATATATGCGTAGACTATGAACCAGCCTTAAGGCCGCGTGTCCACCAAAGCTTTTTTCCTCCGCTGAAAACGCTGGTCGCTCTGCTGAAAAAGCCCACTGGCAGGGCAGGGCTAGGAAGCGCTTTTGGAAGTGCAGCGTTTTTTCAGCTGAGACGCTTTTGGTTCCAATGAAACAGAATCTCAGTGGGAATTCATATGTTGCAAATAGACATGCTAGTTTGTGTTATCAAGAAATTATTTCATTTGTAATATTCTATACATTATTTTTCTTGTTAGTATTGTTTTGGTAGTACAGGGATATCATCTGACGCTGTGTGCAAGGAGTAGGATGTGACGGTTGTTCGTAGTAATTGTCCCGCCCCTTCACTGCTGTGATTGGGCGGCCGGGGAAACAGTGACAGTGATGGGCACGGCATTTCACCCAAAGTTGAACATTTTTCAACTTGAAAAAACGCTCAATGCCCTTCGCCATTCGTCGTCAAAAAAACGCTCAGCGCCACGCCGCGCTCCTGCCGGTTTTTAGGAGCCTGGAAAAACGCAGCGCTCCCATTGGAATCAATTGAAAAACAACGCTGGCGTGAGAAATAAACGCTTTGGTGGACACGGAGTTTAAGTGTGTAAGTTGGAGCAAACACACAGGACAGCTGTAGGTCTGTCAAGGTTGTTATACTCTCTAAACAATGCAGACATGGTCAGTCATTCCTGCTAACTTCGAACTGTAATCAAAACAGTACCGCTCCTCACACAACAAAATGCAATTTGAAACAAAGCACAGTGCTCCGGCTTTGTTGATAAGAGCGAGTTTGCCACTTTGTTAATGATCTATGGCTAGATATTTTGTGCATTTGACAAAAAGTGTATTAGCTTACAATTAGCTTGCAATAGCTGACCTTTAAGTGTGTAGGCTGGAGAGAAAACACACAGCACAGCTGTACTGAATGTGAGTCAAGGTTGTTCTACTCTTTAAAAATATGCAGTTAGAAAAAGGGGGAAATCCTGAAATCAATTCCATTATCAGGGCTTTAACTAGACCTCAAGATTAAATATTTTTAAAGGGGATATTTTTTATCCCCTTTTAAATGGGATAAAGAGATGAAAAATGAACTTCACCTCTGAGAATATAGCCAGTAGAGTGAACCGGACTACCCACAGAGCCAAATCATGTTCTGTATATAAAACACTGGAACAATAACAACCTAATGGGATTCATTCATCTGTGGAAATGCTGATATATAAAAGAAAAAGCTGGCATACTCTGAAGACATGGATTCTCCCAGCTCTGCTGTTTGCGAACTTCATACCCGCCTAGTGAAGAACTGCTCATTGCAGACGTGTGATATAAAAGTAAAGTCAGGTCCCGTGGCTTGACAAAGTACAAAGGCCTTAGTGGAGAATATTTGTCCCTTGCCTCATTTCCTGTCCTCTCCGCTGTCACTCCATGTCACGCCATCTAATGAAAACAGCCGTGCCTTCAAAATAACCTTTTTCAAACAGCTTCTCTTTTTCCGTAATTGGTTTGTTTACATGGGCGCCAACGTGTGCAATGAGCCATTCATACACATGTTTATCAATGGTTGCAAATATAAATAAAAAGGTACTTGGTAATTTTAGTGTCTAGAAGGGGTGTTTACAGCTGTGTGTGTCTGTGTACCTGCCAGTCTTCTATGGAATAATGAGTAAACGCAATCAAAAACATACCGTATATGAATGAAGGAACGCGCTAGCTTGAGCTGCGCGTTCCGAATGACGTGTGGCGAGCTCACTGTAGCGAAGACAGAGAAACATAGAGGCAAGGCGGCTAAGGCGTCCTTCACGCCCCGATGGGCATGCCACCGCTTCAGGAAGTAGATGGAAGTGTGTGTGTGTGTGTATGAGACGTGGACATGGGTTTGGGTGTATAGGTCAGGCCATCAGTCACCAAGCTTTAGATATCAAGAGAGAAGGTAGAAAAATAAGGAAACCCTGAATCTTCAACTTCTGTGCAATGGTACTCTCTCAAACTCACTTTGTACTCCAAATAATTCCTGGCTGACATACTAGAAAGAGAACAAGCCCTCGATGACCAAACAAGATCCTCAGAATAGCTCCTACTTGTCCTGTAGGGACCAGATTTTGTGCTTAGCCCAGTCACTCGCGGCTTTTGGCACACTCTTTCTCAAACACACACACACAGAGACTCTCATACGATCACAAACATGCACACACACACACACAGCCTCTGTGGGACTGAGCTAGCCTATTTTCCAGCGTAATATTGTGACTGATGGGAGCTCGCTTTTGCAGGGCTGACCCACTCAAGTAGAGGATGAACTGTCTGGTCCCTGTGTGTGTGTGTGTCTCCAAGGCGACAATAAGCTTGTCTGCGAGCAGTGTGCTTTGAGGAGTGCGTTTATTCCAGTGTACACGCTTGGACACTGGAATAAACTTTAAGTCTGAACAATCCAATAAGTCTGCAAGTGTACGCATTAAAATCACAAGACGTTCAGTTTAGTGTGCCTAGTCTATACTGTGTGTGTATGTGTGTAGTCAGGTGGATTGTCAATAGGAGCAAGTGAGACAGAGGTCAAAATGAATTCCATCTGCTTCGGAGAATGTCTATGAAACACCGTGTACTAGGCTTGGAAAGCTGTTGAGCAGCAAAGGTTTTGTGAACCCATTGGAATTATCAGGATTGCTGCATTAATTCCCTGTGAAATGTGGTTTAATCTTTGTCACAATAATAGAAAAGCACATTGCTTAAACCAGCCTCTCTTAAACTGTGGGTCGCGACCCCCAGGGGGGGTCGCCAAATACTTCTGTGGGGTCGCGAGATGTAGCTAACACTTCAGCCTGAGCTTAACATCGTTCTCCAAACAGCCAACAAAATAAATCACGCCCACTAAATACCAGATTCTCAACCCATTCTAGTGTATTGATAGCCAATAACTTTTTGTTTTGGCTATTATACATTGAAAACATATTCCTACAACATTAGCTTTGTTCTTGTTTGTTTAAAATAACATATTAGGCTATTTACCCTACATTTTATGTTTTGCTGATTGGATTATGAATTTGTTAACATTTGAGGGATTGGCAATGACCCTTTTTTCTATAGGCCAATGACAGAACAGTGGAGGGCTCGCCAAACTTCACTAGTTTTCTTTTGGGGGTCGCCTGACCAAACATTTAAGAACCACTGGCTTAAACTAAAGAAATTTTGTGTCAGAGGGAACCACTGCTCTCCAGAAAACATGTTGCCATGTGTCTCACATTTGCACGAAACACGCGCATGTCTTGATGTTATTAGATTGAGCTGCGTGCTTCCTCTAAAAATAGTTCTCACAAACCTGCACGTTAAAAGGCCATCTTCAAAAGCCCAGCATTCAATTTATGTGAGCTGCCTCTTCTGTCTGTGGACAGTAAAGCCGTGAGCTATTTAACTAGCTGTAGCATAGTACTCCGGCATGTGTAGTACTTTACTTGCAGTGTTGCTTTTGCTGTGATGTATTTATGTATGTAACAAACACATCACCTGAGTGTGTGTGTGTGTGTGTCTGTGTGTAGTCAGGATAGAAGGCAGTGAGAGGGTGTCAAAGGAAGCACATTTTCAGTGCAATCAAACCAAGAGCTCAAGCCCTTCTAATCGCAATGGGATGCTTCCAGACCACATCTGGAGTGCCCTCTGTTGTGTGCTTTTGAATGTGTGTGCATGTGTGAGTGTGTGGCGGAAAGGGAGGGGGGTGGGGGGTGGGGTGGGGGGATGGAGGATTAAACACGTTTTGAGATAAGAACTTAATAAATATTATCCACTGTGTTTATTCTGAACTTATTTGCAAGCGCACATTGGTACACAAGGCTAGAGCAAAGCAATACCCTTTGGCTTTAGCCCTTGATCAAAATGGTTTGCATTTGTACTTACTTAAAATCCTCTGTCAAAATAATATGTCACGGGTGTGATTATATTCCCAGACTCATGTCTTAGGCTCCTTACATACTGGATGCGTAGTTGCGTACCTTTTCACAGGAATTCCATTAATTTCCTATGGAGCGCAGCACAGAGCTTGCAACATTGCGTTGTGTATTCAATAGCGTCAGGTGAAGGTCATGCATTAAAACGCATTGGCGTAAACGTGACCTGGCTTAACCTAAAATAAAGCTGCGGTTCATTTTATTGGCAATAATTATACTCGTACTATATTAATAACCACAGTACCCCCGGAGGAATGTCAGTTTCATTCAGGTGTCGTTACGTTAGCTTACTAGGACGCTGCTAACATCACCATGGATACAAACTGTAATCAGAAAGAGTTGAATGCAGCGTAAATGTTGCATTGTGGCTGTGTAAGAAGCTATGCAGCGTAGGGAAACTACACATCCAGTATGTAAATGGCGCTAGAGTGCAACAACACCCTTTTGGTAACCCGACAGCACGGGTTCTCAAACTTTTCAGCTTGCGACCCCTCAAAATAACACTACCAGAGACTCGTGACCCCCGCTATCCCCAGAGGTGGTAGGAGAATAGCAGCCATATTATTATTTGATCGTATGCTAATATAGGCTAGTAGCAGAATACATTAAAGTAATGTATAAACTGTACCACTACTAAAAAATATGGCTAAACTATGCCATTTTAAATTGTTATTTCATTTCTGAAAGTCATCTTGTGACCCCCTCCTCTGTGTCTCGCGCCCTCCTGGGGGGTCCCAACCCCCAGTTTGAGAACCACTGGGCAAACCAGTTAAGAATACAGCAGATACAGACACTCTCTGTCAGACACCACTGGTTGACGTCTAAACTGCTTCAGTGTGCTATACAAATGTTTGATGAGGAAACCATGGCAACCACACACACACACACACACACACACACACACGCACGCACGCACGCACACACCCAAATACACGTGCACACACTCACAAGCAGGCAATCTGACAGCTGGGTGTCACTTATCATGAGACCCAGTTCTTTGCTATCAGTGAACACACACACACACACACACACGCATGCACGTACACACACATAAACATGCACATGAACACATACTGCACACACACATTGCACCCACACACACAAGCACATGCATGCGTGCACAAGCACACACCCCTACACGTGTGTATGGCAGTTTCTGAGATGTCGATATTTTATTTTAATTAAAATTGTTTTACTATTAAAGCATATCATTGTGCATATCATCATAGAAGACTAGGTCAGGTTCTACAGAACTTCATTCACTGTCTACTATAATCTGTTATGGTGATTTTATGTGGGAATTATTTTTGGTAATGGGAAAAGTATTCCTTTAAACAAGTTCCTGAATGCACAGAACATATAGTTTTTCCATTGTTGCTATACTAACCTGAGGTACACTTAAGTTATTCTATTTGATTTTGAACTTTGCCTCATGGAGACGAAACTTCAAAATGTAGTGTGTGTGTGTGTGTGTGTGCGTGTGTGTGCGCGCTGCTTGTCTTTGTAGAAAATAGAATCTTATGTATTGTATAATGAGAAGGAAAATCACAAAAACACATGAAGCATTGTGATGGAATTTAATGTAGCAGAGAAGCAGAAGAGCTATCACTGAATAAAATGGCTCCTTTAAAATAAAGTTCTACTCTTAAGTGCTTGAAGAAAAACATTTGAAAATGTTAGTCTATGGGACAATTAGATGCAGTATTATTGGCGTGTCTAGTTTAGTGTCATCCCTGCTTCAAAGGCAGGGTTAGTCGTTCTCGAGAACGCATGCTAACTTCGAGCTCAAATCAAAACAGTATCGGCTCTGCCTCCATGGCGCTGCCTCACACATAGAAATGCCTTGTGAAGCAAAGCGTAGTACTACGGCTTCGTTGATACGAGCGGTATTCGCCACTTTGTTTATGTTCCTATTTACGGAGTCAGGGCTGTGTAGCAGTATCGGATTGTTTTTTCCAACATGCACAGAGAACGGTAAGCTAGCGACATGCAAGGAGATATTTGGTGAATTATGACACAAAGTGTATTAGCTTACATTTAGCTTGCAATAACTGACTATCCCTTTAACTATGCGTTATTATTAATGTAGAGAAAACTCAGTCAGTTTTTAACTGCTTTACTCTTAGTGTCTTACTAAACGACATTTATAACTGCCGTTTGAATTGCCTTTGGTAGGAAATATGTGATATATATAAACTAGCATCGCCACCTGTTGCCCCTCAACAGCTGGCAATTTTAAACAATGTCGGTCACTCTTGTGTTTCAGATAAACACTGCAAATGCAACACGGCTACATTAATTAGCCTACCCAATTAGGTTGGGAAAAATACGAAAAATACGAACAGGCTCACAGTCTATTTGTGTATAGTTCTATTCGTGAAATGTGTTATTAAGAGTGAAATGTGTCCACATGAATGCATCTATGAAGAACATACGTGAATGGAAATAATGCCTTACTTAGGGTGAGCGACGTTGTGGCACTGTTGCTAGACGGGGAAACACCGCGAGTATCCACATACACACACACACACACACACACCGAGCCCCCGTTAACTCCTCGCTGAGAAGACAAGGGGCCTTGAAAGGCCTCGTGTAAGCCTCCTCGTCCTGATGTAGATGAGAGCAAAAGGAGTGAAAATGGCGCTGAGTGACAGTGACAGAAGTACGGCGTACTGTAGGAAGGACAGGGAAAGAGTGGCAGTAGAATCGGATGAGGGGAGTGGAACGCACGAGGAGAGGGGAGGAAGGAAGAGAGACATGAGGAGAGGAGACGGCGAGGAGGGGTGGGCTGGATCGGCACAAAGCTGCCAGATGCTTCTCAATGCAGCTAATCTGCATGTTAATGAGCGAGCAGGAAGCTAATCAACTCTTATTCTGCCTGCCAGTCTTCCTTGTTCTCCTGATCTCCGTCAGGTTTGGGTACACGTGCACCTCCAACACTTCTTTTTCTTCCCCAGTTCTGAGAAGGTAGAGTCAGCGACGTTGGAGAAAGATTGTTATTTGAACTCGATCAAAGACAAAAACACCTCTCCCTTCAATGCCATAGGCTGCTCTCTCAGAACACTGGGATAGCGGTGTGGTGCGGTCTGCACCGCTTCCTTTGGTGCGTTCTGCACCACTTTGTTTGTGTTCCCATTTACAGGGCATAGGATGTGTAGAAACACTGGAATGGGCAGCCGAGCAGATTGCCGGTCAATGTGACAAGAAGTATATTCGCTTTTCTCCATCCCCCTATGACTTGTGATCAGTGATCATACATTTAATGGTTGTCACCACTTTGCCTCTCCATCTAGCCTGTTGGGAGGCTAGATTCATTTCCTAAATATCTAATGACATCACTTTGTTCTGGGGCAGCTCCAGTTCCTCTAACGGTTTTTACAGGAAGTCTGTATTCACAGGTAGTATTGTTGCCAGTTTATTTATCTTTTTTACACTTAAAGGCATGGTCAGTCATTCTTGCTAACTTCGAGCTCAAATTAAAACAGTATTGCTCCGCGGTCCTCCATCACACGTCGAAATGCGTTGTGAAGCAAAGCGTAGTTTATGTTACAATTTACGGAGCCAGGGCTGTGTCGAAGTATCAGATTATTTTTTCAACACGCACAGAGAATGTTAAACTTGCGAAATGCGAGTGTATTAGCGGTATTAGCTTACAATTAGTTTGCAATAGCAGACTATACCTTTAATTAAACTGATTCACTGACAAATTGTTGTGCATGTAGAAAGCAGTTTAAAGCGATTAGTTTCACGGTTGAACAAGGCCCAGCCAATCACAGTACTGCAAGTACAGATGCACAAACAAGGTTGTGTAGCGAGCAGAGAAGGCAGCTCGCTTGTTGACATTGAGAAACACCAGTGTGCCTGACAAATACAGACCTACATATCTTCTGGTGATAAGAGAGGATATTCTCAGTTTGCCTGATCACCTGAGACAGAGCGCTTACAACAAGATTTAAATCTTTATTTTTCTGTTGCAGACAATTTTCCCAGACAAAATCAGTGACAAAAACCTGATAAAAGAGCCAAATTGTCACAGACTCTTGTTACAGTCGCAAATAAAACCACACAATTTGAGATATGTTTTGGAGAAATAGTGATTATTCATCCATATACTCCAAATAAATGATCTGTGTATATAATGCATGTTGAACACTATTGGCTAGTGTCAAAATAAGTCAGTTCCCTCAAGACACATCACATTCTGCCGTCACTCCTATCTGAGCATTTCAAACATGATTTATAAACCATATTTGAGCCACCTTGACATTTTTAAGCCTGATATTATTATTATTAATATAAGTGTGAGCAGCTGGCTCTGCATAACAGTGACATTTGCTATGGAGCCATACATTACTTTGTGATATGTCCTCTCATCACATTACGTTTCACAGCAAGAGTATGTGAGCGGAGCCATCCCAATTTAACTGGAGCGAGGAGCGTCATTTTAGAAGGCTACCGCTCATGTCGCTTAACCGCTCAAGTACCGCTCCGATCGCGGGCGAGTAGCCGGTCACATCGTAGCCGTTCACGCTTACTTGTGATGTATGGTAGTTTTATTATGTGTAAGTATATACTGCTTTCCATTCAGACCCTATGGAATGGCCCCACCCACTCCTTACACGGTCTATGTGAGATGCCCATAGACGTCAATATTGCAATATGACAAATTCTTATTTTGGGGAGGAAATGTATTGGTATGTCATGGATATGATAGGATACAACACTGTCATATTGTATTATGTGATTTGTGGCATTTTTTTTAAAGTTGTGCAGTCTGCATTAAAGGGATTGGTCAACTTTATTGCTTTAACTTTCCTTGTACCCTGACGCCCAATCATGTGATGTCATCATCCTTATTGCACTAAAATGCATAAAGAGCATAAGCACAAAGGACATGTGCTTAACGGTGACAAGGACAGCAAAAGTAATTAACATGAAAAGACCTATCATTGCACTAGTGTGCTATTTGGTGGTAATTGCAATTTAAGTTAAAATATGCCATTTTACATATGGTAATGGTGGCATCGGGAAATGCACAGTTAGCCATATGTTCATATAACTAGTGCCAAAATAAAATCCTAATATATTAATACTCTGTTTTCATTTTAACAATAGGACTGCAACAGAACCTTCAGGGATCAACTCCAGAGTTATCCTTGACACTGACTGGAACTAGTCTAGAGGTTTTAACACCGTGTCAGTGAAAGTAATAGAATTAATGGAAGGCTGGAAGGCTGTAAATCTGTAGGGTGTGTGTGTGCGTGTGCAGGGTGGTATGCTGTGGGGTATAGGCAGAGAGAGCAGAAAACACAGAGACAAATGCGATGAAGAAGAAAAGGGATTACTACGTTACGACATTTTAAATCAAGCTATGTTAATAAGATTATTGTTTGAATTCACATAAGTAGAAATGTATGCATTATATTAATATTATCAAGTAACTATTAAAAGTAATATAAACACTCTAGTACATGTCTAAGATGTAGCAGTACTTAATTATTTAGTATTAAGTGTAACCATGGTTTAATTTTTTAGCTAAATGAGCAGATTAAGGGAAGAGTTTCTACCAAAATCCACTCACTATCACACTAATGCCCTCATTAATATATGCAAATGAGTTGCGGTCTGTGCGGTTCAGTGGAGTTGCTGTCGAAGAGACCACCCTCCCCTCCCCCCCCCCTTCTTCCCCCACACCTTCAACCTTATTCCGCTCATGTCACCGCGTGTCGGCTTCTTAAGGCGTAGTGGATTCCAACCTTAAGGTCAAAGGGGGCCCAGGGCCACCATAAATTCTGCTACCTTCCAGCAAATAGCCTTTGGCGCTGGCACAAGCACTCTCTCTGGCATGGCACCACGCACATAGCTGTTGCATATTTCATATCCATACGATATGCCTTTTGCCTAAACCACTGAAAAACACGTAGCAACAACCTACTGGACATTCTGGCAGGAATTGTAGCCTACATAAGGAATGGACAATATACAGAAATGTTATTACCGACTTCTGGGCAGATTAGCATATAGTAATAGAAAGCTATAGCGACGAGGCCGGGCTTTGACAGAGAGATTGTGTAAGAATGGTTAGAATGGTACAGGCTCTGTGCATCTCAATGTAAACACATCTGCAGGGTGCCTGGATCCTGCAGTGAGAGAGCAATAGCACTGCCATCTTTAGGCGGCCCTAATGGAGCAATATCAGTGACACACACACAGAACATGGCACCTTAACAGAACATATTACCGTAACACCAGAACATACACATAGAACATAGCACCTACACATATGCTATAGCACCTTCGCACCAGAACATAGCACCTTAAAGGCAGTGCTAACCATTCGTGAGCGCTAACTTTGAGCTCACATTAAAACGATATTCCTCTGTGGCCCTCAGCGGTGCCGGCTCACATATCGACATGCATTGTGAAGCAAAGCGTAATGCTGCAGCTTTGTTGATGTGAGTGGTGTTTCGCCACTTTGTTTATACTGTATACCTTTATTTTTTATTAACATTTTTTATTAGAGAGTTTTTAAACTTTGAATTCCGAACAAATGTCCAATAAATCATTAGATTTTTATGATGCATTGTATAAGTACTATGTAGGTACTGGTATGTATTTTTGTATGTATGTGGAAATCTTTGTATATATTTTTTATAGTTTGTCTGTATTTCATAAACAGCAGATTGTGCAATGCATCCAAGACAAATTCCCCATGGGGCAATAAAATCAATCAATCAATCAATCTAACATACTGCACATACTCGTCAGTATAAACACAACTGACATATTTTATGTTTTATCTGTATGTATTTGCAATGTAAGATGCCCTTGAGTGTTTAGAAAGGCGTCCCAAATAAAATGCATTATTATCTACAGCGGGATTGATCATATACTGCATGTGGAGCTTGGGCACGGTTACGTAAGGAAAAGTCTCGTCTCTAGCAGGATACTCAGAGACACCTACACATCGAACACACTCTGGTATGGGCTCCTCACATTTGTGAACGTGGGCGTGTCGGTTTGTACTTGTGCATTAGTAGTGTTCATTCGGCTTTATTCTGTTGGCAGGGGAGCAATTTAAAATGCAGCTTTCTAAGCAGGACAGTCTCTCATTTGCTTCCCTTAACTGTTCCCCAGGCACTGGTACTATACAAACATTCAGATTTTTTTTCCAGAACTGAATTTACATTCTGCAATTGGAGAATGCCACAATGAACAGTAAAGGCCTATTAATTTAAAGAAATGCCATAGACCTGAAGAAAAGAAATCAATAAAGAAAATAAAAGACAAAATAAAGAAAATCCAGCTGAAATTTAAACAGCAACTGTTTCTATTCGGAATCCTGTACCTGTGACCCAGTAGTTTAAATATGTAGCAAAAACACAGCACATTAAAATATAAGGGCTCGAGACTAAAAAGTCAGAGTATGTATATTACTGGTGATGATAGTGGCTACTGTCAAATTCATTTAGATGTCTCCCTCCTCAAGAGCAGTTCAGCTGTGGGGGAAGCATCTAAAAAACACCACTAATGACCCCTCTGAATGAAGCCTCAGGCTTCTGCTTTGACAAAAACCCCGAAGAACAACATGCTAATAAACACACAAACATACCAAAATATATAGAAATTTTGCGCTAAACTTCTTTATCTTGACTTCCCGCTGAAGACAGCTGAGAGAGAATAATTTGGCTAGAGGAGGAGAGCAGTGCTGGTGGCCATTTTATTGGCGAAGACGTCACTTTATTCCTCAACTTTTACATCAAAACGGGGCGGGTTGATCTCAGGAAACTTGAGCAAATGCGAGGAGCATCAGTCACTTACCGATCACTTTCACAAAGTAGGCATCTGCTTCAAAGTTGTTCTTCAAAGCGTGGATGAGCAAGTTGTCTTTACCCACAGCCTGACTCAGAACCAGCATGTCTAATATGCCCTGTGAAATGAGACAGGCAAGCAGATTAGGCTAGATAGCACCATTGTGTGTGTGAGTGCGAGTCTGTGAGTGTGTGTGTTTATGTGAGTGCATGTGCATGTGCATGTCAGTGTGAATTTTTGTGAATGTGTGTGTGTGTGAGTGAGAGTGCGTGTGTGTGTGTGTGTGTGTGTGAGTAAGAGTGTGTGTTTGCGTGTGTGTGTGTGTGTGCAACAGAGAGGGGGACCTCCGATGCACATTTGCATGAGTTTGCATGGGCTCAAAAATGTGGTCAGACCTGCTTGTATGTATTTGAAACATCTGAAGCAAAGGCTGTGTGTTGATCTGACAGCAGCCACAAGCAGGTTGGTTTGTTACAGAACTGCTGTATTCTAGATTGTGCAGGGCACCACGCCAAGATATTGATGAAGTGCCTGTTTGTTGACAAAGTGTGCGTGTGTGTACACAAATGTGTGCAACATATGCTCTTGTAACAAATAACTTGTTAAAAACAAGATATGTGAAGCTGCTTCATAGAATGGAACCGTGCTTCTTCTACAGGCCTCTTACAGTAGCGCGTGTGTGTATCTTAGAGTTATGGGCGTGATGAACAATTGTTTTTGTTTTTCTCAAATAACAGTCTATTTGAGGATGTGAAGAGAGATGCCCTAACACTCTGCCACCTTAGGACCACACACACACACGCACACACTCACGCAGACACGCACGCACGCACACACACACACACACACAAGTCATAGCCTCGGATGATGCACTAGCCTGCCTACTCACTTGTAGAATTCAGAATAGAAAGACTGGTAGAGGGCAAGGTTATAATCGTAAACGAAAACGAACGAAATAACGAAAACTAAGTGGGAAAAAACATTGTCGTTAACTGAAAT